>JAEANM010019799.1:0-12270 GCA_017656035.1 Myanophis thanlyinensis | reverse complement strand
TCCATCCATCCATCCATCCATCCATCCAACTCTTCACACCACTTTAAGGGCTTCATTTGGGGGGAATCGCTTAGATCTGTCTTGAGCCAAACCAAACTCTTGGTGTTTTCTTGGCTCGGTTTTTCTCTCGGCAACGATCAAAGGGATTTGCTGCTACCTCCCATTTGTTGGTTTCTCAACTTCCCGAATTTTTACTCACAGCCCCAGTAGCTTCCCATTCGGCAACATTCACGAGCCTTTGGTGATCATTTGGTCAGAAGAAACCTCTGTGCCTTCTCCCTCATTCGTACAGTTGACTTCCCACCTCATCGGGTTGGTTTTTATATCGTATTAGATAAATGTAAAGGGGGGGGGAACCCTTTATAGATGATTCGAGCCCCACATTTTCTCGGGCTGGGGTTGAATTCTGGAACCGTATCCCAATCCAGCCACCCTCCTTTCGGATTCAGATGATTTTTATTGATCACATCCACCGTCGTACATAGTACCATATGTAGTGAAATGCTTTGCGTAACCGCTCGGGGCCTTAAAACCAAATTAAAATTTACAATTGAATTTTAGGAAAATTTACAATTCACATTAAAAACGTACCATTTAAGATTTAGGAGAGCAAGGGAGGTGGGATTTCCAAAGGATAAGGGTAGGTATTCTTTTAAAAGAGCCTTCCTTCCGCCCAGAAGTTTCCATTTCTGCAATCTGTTTCCTGCTGGACGTCTGAAGAAGGGGTGCTTCGAATTTTTATTATCTTTAGACTTTAGACTTTTTTATTAAATTTATATACCGCCCTCTCTTCCTAGGGACTCGGGGCGGTTCACAGCAATTAAAAAACATACATAAATAACAAGTTAAAAACCAATTAAAATAATTATATAAGCTGAAAATTAAAATTAATTTAAAAACCCACAACAAAATGAATTAAATTTAAAATATAAAATTCCCAAATTTAAAATTTATCGCTATTATATATAACTATTGCCTTAGTTTTGTTCTGTGATTTATTTATTTCAGCCCTCCCTGACTTCTGTGGACTCTTGTCTTGTGCATCTACTTTTCCATTGGCTTTCTCCTTGCATCCTGGGTCAAAGGCCGGCTCCCATCTAAACCCGGTTTGCCAATCCCCGAAACTGGGTTTGATGGATCGCTATCCTGGGAGGGGCCACTGGCTAATAAATAGTTTGATTTGCCAGTCCAGCTGGGGTCAGCAAGGAGCTTAATGGATTGACTTGTTCTCAGCAGCTGCGGCCGAGTCGTCCCTGACCTCTGTTTGCCCAGGAAAAGATGTATTTTATTAACTAACCTGAAATCTGTGCGTCTGCCTTGACAACTTCCAATCCACGAGACCTTCAGATCCCAGAAATAATAATAATAATAATAACAATAACAACAATAATCACTTGCAGGCACCAAGGGTTTGTGTGGGGGGAGGGGGGTTGGATTGGGAGTGGTGGGGGCTACAGGGGGTTTATTTTAAGGAGATGACCCCCCCCTTTAACACACTTGTGTGTAAATGTGTCTACACACATAGGTATCTCGTACCCCAGCCTCTTTGCTTAGAGCTCTCAATGGTTTCTTTCATTTTCTAGTATCTTTTCAATAGAGACTGAGTTTCTGCACAAACACGCCCCCTTCTTCCCTTCCCCCCCACCTCTCCCAGTGGAGTCGATTTTTTTTTTAAATTCTGCTTTAAAAGATGTTGCTGAAGGAAACTAGCTTTAGGATTTGGGGATTGGCTGTTCCTTAAATGTCCATACTCACCTTGAAAAAGAATAATAGTAATAATAATAATATTAATAAGGAGGTGTAAGTGTCTAAACAACAACTCCAGAGAGGATCAGCGCCCAGGACAACAAAGAACAGCAATAAGAACCGGGAGGGGGCAAAACGAGAAATATTTGTGGGGGTTGCCTATTTTATTCCTATCTGTTAAAATCATGTCAAGTTTGGGGGAATGGGAGGATTTATTGATAAATGTGGGGGGGGGGCGGGTTATATTCTCTGCAACATTGCCTTATTTTTTTCCCCTCTTTTTGAATAATGTTATTTTGGAGGAAGTCAAGCGATCCGGATTAGCTAGATGAATATATGTATATGAACAAGCAGAAGAAAATAAAAATGTGGTTTTTTTTTAATTTGGACCGGTGAGTTCAATCGCCGGATTCCTTCCTCCCCCACCCCCACACAAATAATTTGACTTGCAAATGCATAGTAAATAGAAAGATAGGTTTCCTCACCCACCTCTGCTTATTTCGTGCAGTTAGGCTAGGAGATGGAGTTGAGAAAAAAACCATTTCTGAACTCAGTTCTTGCCTCTTGACTGTAGCCTTTTTAAGTATGCTGAGAAGGACCCGCTTCAAAAAACCATTTTTAATAACCACACACCCCTAATGGCCCTAGGGAAGGCTGCTAATAAAACGGGTGTGCGTATTCATGTTGAAACTAAATTGCAAATTAAAAATGCAAAGATAATCTTTCTCTCTCCCCCCACGTGCCCCCCCATCCTTTCTTTCCATCTCAATCTGCCTGGTTAAGGGGGGGGGGTGTTTGCAATTGAATTTCATTATTGTCCTTTATCTCCAATGAAAACTTCACTGGGTTGAAATTTCCCTTTGATTTGTGGCTTGGCAGTTGATGTGGTTTGCTGTGTAATGTTACCACTGTTAACTTGTTTACAGCTTCTTTTGAATAACTCAACTGGGTATTGTGCCTACAGTACAACAGAATTGTGTTTGTTTGTTTTTTTAAAAAAAACTCAGTTCTTTTCTGTTGATGGACGGCAATGGAACTCCCTTTTTCGTTATAATTCTTAATCTTTGGTGTTATGGGAGAGGGGAAACCACCCCAAAGGTTTTTTTTTTAAATATCACCAATAACCTTTAAATCCTCCTTGTCTAAAAATATTGTGTTTCAGACCTCAGCACAGCAGCCTTTTATATCCTAGCTTAACACATTGCAAATCCTTGAAAACACATGCCAAAGGGAATGCAGAAGTTAGGATTCTTTGCTTTGCTAGGAGCTATGTAATACTACTAACTTTTTATCCCAGTGATTTTCTTTTAACTTTTCAAATCAGTGTCTCAAATGGCATTTTATTATCGATGGTTCTTTGCCAGGCTGCCTCGCTCTGTTTCTTGGATGACATTGTTAAAGCTTGTGTTGGAATGCTTAACTCTGATGTTACAGAAGTGATAGCCTTGCCAGTAGTGTTGTTATTCTCCCTTGTGCTTTGCAATAATGTGATTGCTCAAGGGACAGAATAATTATTCTATGACCTGGACAGATGCAATTGAAAAACATAATCCTGATTTAGGCTTAACAACTGCATATTTCTATAGCAGTAGACACTTCGATTATTTGGTAACTTTTTGCTTTTGAAAGTGCTTTGCCATTGTTTTCTGAGAGGTGGGGGTGGGGGATTTGTTGTTGTTTTTTTACAATCTAGCCTACAGCTCTGAGATTTCCTAGTGGTGTTCCATCCTAGTATAATCAGTTTATAAGCTTATACTCCTTTAGATTCTCCATCAAGACTAAATTGACCCAGTGCTGCCACCTGCCGAGATAGTTCTGCAGTTCCTTCATGAAAAACAACTCCCTGTTCATTCAGAATTAAGCCAAGGTTGATCCTTTCTCTGGCACACTGGGGTTCTCTGTAAAAAAAAAAAAAAACCGTGTCCACCCAGCCTGTTAAAGTGCATTGAAACATTTCAGCTCCCACCATCAGTCTGATGTGGTATAGCCAGGAACTGCTGCTTTACCAATCAATTCTGCTGGATACAGCCATTAACCAATAGGATCCTGGATTGTACCAATTTGTGTTGTAAGGCAGGTTGGAATTCTCAGATTTGACCACTTCATGTTTTTTTTTCTTAAAAGAAAACTTATGAAGTTATAATATTATTTAAGGAGAGAGAGAGAGAGAGATTTGGGAGAAGCAATTTTGATTTACATTTTACTGTTTCTTTCAACCCAAATCTATTTTTACTCATCTCTTTCTAAGGAAAGGCTTCTCCCAATCCATTTCAACATATTTTATTATAGAATGTTTTTATTGTATGGTAGAGTTTCTAATGGCAAGCATGACCTCCTCCTTTCTTTTTAATCATAACAACAGCCTTGCAAGTTGAGCTTGACTAATAAAGGTTGTGATTTTATTTCTCTGAAATAAAGGCACTTCAACAAGCTCAAAACAGGAAGGCACGTCTCTTGTCCTTTCTCATCATATTTTGCAGTCAACTGTCTTAAGATATTTTTTCCTCTGTGGTCTCAGCCCCAACTTGCAGGGTTGTTGTAGCAAAAGCAAGAGGCAGAAGTATTAGATATGTTTGTCACTTTGACTTACACATATAAAAAATGATGATCTAATAATAACGAACTGACCAGCCTAATTTATCTGATATCAGCAAAAACTGGCTAGCTGTTGCAAATTAGAAAATATATCTAGTTCTCTTCAAATTAAATTTTGTTTTGACTCTGACCCTATTCTTGACAGATAAAATGTTGGGATTGGCACCAGCAAGACCCATGTTCAAAACAACTGCAGAAAGTCACTCTGACTTTAGGCTGTTCATCAGCCCAACCCTACCTCACAAGACTGTTGTGCTTTTAAAGGAAAGGTCGTGTAAACACAATGACTCTGTGGTCTTCAAACTTAAAAGAGAATGTTGTAACCCGAAATAGCATAATATATATTCTGTAAAAGTACAGGTAGTCCTTGACACACGACCATAATTGAGCCCAAAATTTATGTTGCTAAATGAGAAATGTAAGTGAGTTTTGCTGCATTTTATGATTTTTCTTGCCACATTCATTGAGTGAATTCCTGCAGTTGTTAAATTAGTAACACGGTTGTTAAGTGAATCTGGTTACCTCATTGACTTTGCTTGTCAGAAAGTCACAAAAGAGGATTACATAGCCCTAGTACACTACAACTGTCATAAATATGAGTCAGTGGCAAGCATCTGACTTTTGATCACATGACCATGGAGATGTTGCAGTGGTCATAAGTGTGAAAAATTATGTCAGCTTTTTCAGTACCGGTCACTAAGTGAACTCTTGTAAGTCAAGGACTACCTGTAGAAGTACATAATGTTATTTTAGAACTAATGGTCCTTTCGTTAGCTGTTTTAAGGAGTAACTTATTTAAAAGAAAAATGTTTCTAGGACTCAGATTAAGTCCTTGTTTCTTTTCCCTTCCGATTCACGTGGTTTTAGACTGATAATCTGATGCAAGGTGAAAGTCGAATACCTAAACAAGCCTCAATGTTTATGCTCTCTAGCTATGATAGATTATATATGACAGAGCAGAGAGCAGTTCTGTGCAATTCTAGGAACTGAAGTCTGATGCATCTAGAGCAGGGGTATCAAACCCAAGGCCTGGGGGCCAGATCCGGCCTGCGTGGTGCTTAGATCTTGCCTGTGGGGCCACCCTGGAAAGAGTGAAGGATCGGCCTGTGGTGCCTCTGCCAGCGAAAACGGAGCTCGGGAGCCTGTTTTCACTGGCAGAGCACTCGGGCCACTACAGGCGCCCCTAACATGAGTGACGTCAAGCTTACCACCCCCATGCTGCTCCCCCCCAGGTCAAACACAATCCTGATCGGCCCTCAATGAAATGGAGTTTGACACCTCTCTGATCTAGAGGAAACCAGTCTTAAACAATAACTCATTGCTTCTTCCCCATACTTTGCATTCTTTGCTAGAGCTAAGGGAGACAGGCAGAGAAGGTGATAATATTTGTTTTAGTAGCTACAATAGGTGTACCACCTACCGTATTCTTTTGTACCTTTGGCTTTTTATTTATTTTGTTTTGTTTATATCCCGCTTTTATTTTTGTAAATAACTCAAGGCAGCAAACATACCTAATACTCTTTCCTCCTCCTATTTTCTCCACAGGAACCCTATGAGATGGGTTGGGCTGAGAGAGAGTGACTGGCCAAAAGTTACCTAGTTGGCTTTCATGCCTTAAGTGGGGCTAGAATTCATAGTCTCCTGATTTCCAGCCTGGTGCCTTAACCATTAAAAGACTCTTCTTTGAGATGCTATAAATCCCAGAATTCCCAGTTCCCATGACTGATTGTGCTGTGTGGGAATTATAGCTGTTATATTCAGATGAGATCTGGTGAGTGCTGAGTTGGAGAGAAGCAAATAGAAAATCTTGGCATAGAATTTCTGAGGAAAACAACGTCATAAATCAAAGTGGGAAGAAAACCAATGATTGTTCTGTAGAAGATGTGACACATTTTGTTGATTATTTTTCCACTGATGGAAAAAAGTTAATACTGTCCCTTAATTGTATAGGCAGAAGTAACTACAGATAGTCCTCAACATACAACCATTCATTTAGTAACCATTTGAAATTTCAACAGCACTTTAAAAAGTGACTTACAACGGGTCCTCACACTTCCCGCTGTTGCATGCAGCATCCTCATGGTCAAAATTTGGGCACTTGCCAATCTCCATTATTTTTGCAAAAATAATTAGCATGACTACCTTGTTTAGTAATGGAAATACTGGTCCCAATTGTGGTTATAAGTCAAGGACTACCCGTGCTGTAGAATACTTGTTATAAGTTGAAATTGATTGATTATATCATCATCATCTTTTAATGGCTGCATAATCCCTTGCAGCATGGAGTCTGGGCAACTGAACGGAGCTAGCAGAGTGTTTTAATGGCCGGATGCCCTTCCTGTCACCAATGTGGAATTTTGTTCAGCAGATATATATTCTCACTGTGCACACAGAGAGGAATATCTGCCTCTACCTAGGATCGAACTCATAGCCTTCTGATTGAGAAGCGAAAGATCCACCTCTAGGTCACTGCACCACTCCTGAAATTGATTGATTATGTGCCATGACGATATTAACTCTTAGTGACCACACAGACCTTCTCCAGAAGATCTCTCCCCATCCAATCCTTCAGGCCTTCCAATACTGCATCTATCATTATTGTAATTGATTACATCCATCTTGCTATTGATTGTCCTTCTATTCCCAGCATTATGGGATGGGCCCATCCCGTCCATGCTAGCCAGGGTGGATAAAAATCGATGGTGTTTTTTTTTATTTAGTTTTTTTAATCAAATTTATTTTAATGAAATACTTTTGGAGTAAAAATCTAAAGATAGTTTTCTATTTAAGATACATTAATAATTTAGTTGATTCAGCATGAAATGGAGCTTAGTTATGTAGCATGAAGCTGTATATTCTGTAATATTGGGACTGTCAGTGAGTCAACAGCAGGTCAGAGATGACAGTTGCTCTTTAAAACTTATGATTTAAATCGACTTGATTTAAATCAAATCCACCCTGGTGCCAGCAGATAAGGAATGCTGTGGACCCTGTCAATCAGGGTATTCTGGCTAGCAGGATAATGGAACAGCAGAACAAAAGAGTTTGGAGATCTTGGGAGCTCTTCTGGTCCAATCTCCCTGCCCAAGCAGGAAACTATACACCATGTCAGGCAAAAAATAATAATAATCCCTATACCAGTGCTTTTCAAACTCAGTAACTTTTAAGATGTGTGGACTTCAACTCCCACAATGCTGTCTGGGGAATTCTGGGAGTTGAAGTCCACACATGTTCAAAGTTGCTGAGCTTGTGAAATGCTGCTCTATACCATTTCAGACAAAATTTGGTCCAGGAAAAGAGCCTTCTCTGCCATGGCTCCTGTTCTTTGGAATGTGTTACCCTCTGAAGTGACATTGGCTCACCATTCTTCTGATCTTCCACAGGAGCCCAAAGACCCAGCTGTGCCAATTGGCTTGGGACACCAATGAGAGAGCATCACACTGGAGGTGGTTGATAGACCAATACAAGATCCCACTTCTCCCCTATCCCCACTGCTCCCTCCTTTCCCATCTTTTAGTTATAATTTGTATTCTTATTGTGCTTAAATATATATTTTTATGATGTTATTGCTTTTAAGGTTGTGAGCCACCCCAGAGTTGCCTTGCAGTGAGATGGGCAGCAAACAATTAATTACTTATATAAAATTAGAACTTTCTCCAAAGAGCTGAGTCTTCACGTCAAGTATGATAATTTGAACCTAGTCATTTGTGCCTCAGGTGAGAACTCTTGAGTTGATTCATTCAATGATACATTGGTTTGTTTTCTTGCCTATCCATGGTATTCTTACAAGATTTCTCCAACACCAAAGTTTCAAAGGATCAAAACTCTTTCTTTGAAGTCCAAAACTGAAGTGGGGGAAGTAATAATTCTTAGCATATATTTGTTTTCCTTCTTATCTTATTGCTTGCTCCTTGAAGTGGCATGATTTAGATACACTGGTGTGTGCCTTTAAAATTTTAAATAACCAGGACAGTAACTAGCACCAGCAGTGAATAGTCTGTATATTGCCCAATCTGTAGTTTTATACTGTTTAAAAGCCATAAGATTATTGCATTTGCATTTTTATGGCTATTTTGAATGTGTTGGTTCCAGATCCTGCTTTACAGGCCTAGCAATAGAATTCTTGGATATAAATTATTTCAGTAAGTACAATCTTCCTTCAACTCTCACTACACCAAAACTGACTCTGTAAGCTATTTAATATAGAGCGCTGTTCCGTAAAGGAGTTTATTTTGTAAACCTAACTGTTGTGGTTGGCAGGCTTGTGGCTTTTGATGAACCTAACCTCTGAGATTATACTATGACAAAGCAAATCATGGACTTAGTGGTTAATGGAGAGCCACATTGGTTTAATGATTAAGGTAGGAACAGGACATTGTGAGTTCTAATCCTGCCTCAGGAATGAAAACCGGCTGGGTGACTTTAGCCAATCACCAGCAGACTATGAGTTCTAGTCCCACTTTAGGCATGAAAATCAGCTAGGTGACTTTAGCCAATCACCAGGAAACTGAGTTCTAGTCCTGCCTCAGTCATGAAAACTAGCTGGGTGACTTTGGCCAATCACCAGCAGACTGGGAGTTCTAGACCCACCTTAGGCATGAAAATCAGCTGGGTGACTTTGGGCCAGCATATTCTCTCTCAATCCAACCTACCTCACAAGTTGTTGTTGGAGAAAATAGGAGAAAATAGGAGATGGAAGGAGTACTAGGTACGTTTGCCATCTTGAATTATTTATAAATTAATAAAGTTAGGTCAGTGGTGGCGAACCTTTTACTTACCGAGTGCCAAAAAGTACGTGCTTTGCGCATGCCATCCGCACTTGTGTGCAATTCCTCCATGTGCGCTGCATATGCAACCACACCACCTGCGCATGCATGCAGCTTTTGCACGTGCAATGCACGCGCGCTGCACACAAGCACTCACGCACACAGCAGCAATCGCATGTGCATGCGCAGGAGAGCTCCGAAGACCAGCTGGATTTCCTGCTGCAATCACATGTGCATGTGCAGAGGAGGCCCGAAGGCCAGCTGGGTATCTGCAATCGTGAATGCGTGCATGTGCGAATGCATGTGCATGCTCAGCTGGAGGTAAGTTGGCTGACAGCTTGTGTGCCCAGCAAGATGGCTCTGTGTGCCACCTGTGGCACCCGTGCTATAGGTTCGCCATCACGGAGTTAGGTTAAAACAAATCTTAAATAAAACCATGCACTGGGCAAATCCAACCTAAGCATAGCATTGGACTGGATTGAGACACGCTTCTCCCTAATTCTAAGATACTTTTAACTGCCTGTAGAAGGAAAAGCCCTTGGTTTAAAATCATTTGTTTAGCAACTTCAAGCATGCTTGAAAAAAAAGTGACTTATGATCATTGCAGTATCCCCACCATCCGTGAACGAAATTTGAGTGCTCGGCAGCCAGTATTTATGACCGTTGCAGTGTCATGGCATCACGTGATCACCATTTACGACATTTTCAGCTGACTTCCAACAAGCAAAGTCAGTTAGGGAAAATGGATTTCCTTAACAGCCGTGTGATTTCCTTAAGAATTGCACTGATTTGCTTAACAACCCTGACTCACTTAACACTTAGGTGCTTAGTAGTAGAAATTCTAGTCCCTGCTGTGGTTATAAATCAGGACTGCCTGAATCCCTGCATCTGGTTGCAAGGAGGAATCCAACCAGTAGGGAGATCATCCGTACCAGGGCATGAAAATATACTTTCTTTCGGTTTGGCCTTTCTCTGGTCCACTGGATATTTCACTGGTGCTTTGCAAAGAAATGATGTCTCTAATTTTTTTTTCTATCCCCATTTCTATTCATTAAACTTACAATGCCTGATTGCTTTCTTTCTGTATTTATTATTGTGTTTTTCAAATTTTCATCTCCTGAATCAGAATACAACTCAACTCCCAGACTTTATAAAATACAAACCGGGGGAGGTGGAGAAGGGGGAAAGAGCATAGGGCAAGGAAAATAGAAGAAAGGTGGGGGGGGGAGAGAGAGGAGAAAGTGGTGAGCTAAAAGTAGAGTGCTGTATGCCATTCAGAAAGGCCTGGATGGTCTTTCTTTGTTCTGTTCTTGCATCAAAGATCGATTAGCAGTTCCTATTCCTTTGCTAATGGATAGGGACACAGCTGTGCTGGTTGAGGGATTCTGGGAGTTGAAGTCCACAAGTCACAAAATTGCCAAGTTTGAAGACCCCTGATCTGGAGAAACTAACCAAGAGGGAGAAGCAAGTTCCTTGAAGTTTCCCTCTCTCTCTTCATCCAGGAGATTTTTATCTCCAAGCAGCCCCACCTGAAGGACAATGCTAACATTCAGTGCTGTTTGTTCTTCCACTCCCTAATTCCTGCAATGCAGCTTCAGTCATAAAAGTAACTTCAGCCAGCAGTGGGATGAAGCTGCAAGGAAGGCTAATATGATTTTTAGATTGCCCTGCCAGAACTGATTGTACTTCCCACCTGAACAGGATGTGCTTTGCTATTGAGTTACTTGAGGCTGATCTGGGTTTACGTTTTACTTGTTATGACCCAGGCTTAACAGAATCACAAAACAGGCTTTTGGTCCTGGGGGAAAAAAAAACCCTTTTTATTTGGTTACTGTGAATTCTTCTCATTCACATCCAGAAAAGCCCCAGCAGTAAACCGTTCAATGTTTTATTGCAAAAACAGACCTTATCAGTCCTTGGATAGTTGCCAGGCTGGGTTTCCAGTCGAAATACTTGGCAAGGAGTCTGTATGGCACAAACTCGGATAAGCAAATCTTCACAATAATGAGCTAATTAATTGTCTTCTACAAACACCACTCCCCTTTTGCTCCTATTTATTCCCTATGGGAGGGGCCATTCAGTGTCCACTTGTGCCTTTTCTTCCGAGTCAACCCCTGCTCCTTAGCTGGTCCCTTCTCCTGACAGCTCTGGGCATATGCGCATCTGGAACAGGCTCCAGCTGTTCTTCCCCACTGATCTCAGACTCTGAATGCAGCTGATAACTGTCGGATGGCCCTAGCCCCATCTCTGCCTTTGAGCACCCATTAGAGCCTTCCCCCAACTCCAGGACTGGCTCAAGGTCCTCCCCAACCTCCTCACTGTCCAAGTTTGCCACCAGCTTCACTTGCAGCTGGTGGGCTACAACATTCATTAAAAAATATTTGCAGTATACAGGTGGTCCTATACGTACTAACCACAATTGAGGCCAAAATTTCTGTTGCTAAGCAAGAGATTTGTTAAGTGAGCTTTGCCCCATTTTATGACCTTTCTTGCCATAGTTGTTAAGTGAATCATTGCAGTTGTTAAGTTAGTAATACTGTTGTTTGGTGAATCTGGCTTCCCCATTGACTTTACTTATCAGACAGTTGCAAAAGGGGATCACATGGCCCTGAGACACTGCAACCGTCATAAGTATGAGTGAGTTATCAAGCTGCAATGGTTGTAAGTATGAAAAATGGTCATAAGTCACCTTTTTCAGTGCCATTGTAACTTTGAACAGTCACTAAACAATCTGTTGTAAGTCATGGTCAACCTGCATGTCCCCTTTTAATGAACTATGGGTGACTTACTCATAAACGTATAATAAAGTGGTGTCAAATATTGTGGCATTTTATTGAAAGAAGAGTCAGTTAAAGCTAAAGTCAGAAAATGTTCCAATAAAAACTTTTCAAGAAAAAAAAATAAAGGTAAGTTTTACTAAAACTTGCAATGATAGAGCCAGAGTGAAAAAGGCCCTGTCTTTTGTATTAACCAGTTTAAAAGGACTCCGAGGAAGCCAAGTAGAAGGACCAGTTACTGATTTTAAAGGGTGACTAGGTTGGTACAACTCTGCTTTTTTGGGAAGCACATTCCCCCAGAGAGGACACCTCCACAGACCACAACCAGGAAAAATACATCATTGATGGAAACACTCCCACCATCTCAGAATATGAAGTATGGAAAG
>JAEANM010019798.1:0-12271 GCA_017656035.1 Myanophis thanlyinensis | reverse complement strand
AACATTTCTCCCCTCCTAGCCCATATCTGTTTTTTCTTCCCCTTTACTCAGTAACTTCCTTCAATTGCTATTTTTAACATAGCTTAAGAAAAAATGTAAAACAATTCAAGAATAAAAAAGCCAGTTTCTCTATAGAGAACTTTGTTACTTTTTCTATCTCATATCTCGTTCCCTGTAGACAATTCACTGCCTTCTCAAAACTATTTTCTTTTCCTTGGTTTATCCTATACTGAATTATAAAAGGATAAAACCAAATCTTATGTGGTAATTAAAGCACCAACCATGCTAATATTATATTACATACATAAATACATATACCAAATGGAGAATTCCTTGCCCTGAGTAAGGACAGTTTCAGGAAATTTGACCAATATGTGACTAATGCAACAAAACCAATCTTCACATTCACACTATTTTATCAAGATAAGTCTTTAAACTATAATCTTCCTTGCAAATTAACCTAATGTTGCCCATATCTCACCAGTTCAGAGAAATGTGTAACACACATTCAGCATGCAATATTATATTGATGTTTAAAAGCAAAATGTGTTTTGAAAGATTACCATATTTTATTTTACATAGAAGGTTTTGTTTTAATTTTGCTAATATATCCTTTTGTACATTTTAGGTTGCTAATTATGGCATGGGAGGACAATATGAGCCACATTTTGACTTCTCAAGGGTAAGATTTCATATTTTAGGTACTTTTTCCAATTATTGTTAAGCATATCTGATACCTTAAGAGCTAAACTAAAGGTGAGGGAAACCCCTGGTTAGTTTCAACATATTTTTTTCTTTGTACAAGCAAGGACAGGGTGGGGTTGATTTGGTTCATGATTATAGATTATTGAGTTAAAGAAACTGTATTTGTCCCTTACTAGCACCTTGACTTAAATTGCTCCATCTCCCAGAAAAGTATTAGCAAGAAAAAAAAGTTAATTGAAACAGACATTGGGTGTGGGGTTAACCTTCACTTTCCACTGTCATAACTGATTTATTCAACCTCTCTGTAAAGCTGCTGGTTTTATATATATCTAAAAAAAGGATTTTAGGGAATCCATGTCATCTTGTGTTTGGCTCCCAGGGTGACTATGAACAAGTACTAGCATCATATTCATAGAAATAATTTTTTCTTAACAAAATATGAAATATTGTGATGTTTGCTAGGTATTAAATTTAGCGTTTATATTTGGAAGAAACAAATGGAGAGCAAGAAGAGCACTATGTGTACTTCTGTATTTTTCCTAAATTACTTTCTCTCAATTAGAAAAATTAGGATTTCCTCTCATGAAGTATTTTTAATTATAAGCCAAATGGTAAGCGATTAGTCCAAGATTGGGTGTAATGTCAAAGAACTTGACCACTCCTCCCCCCCCCCCCAAAAAAGATATGCCTACTCCCATCCCTTTCCTGGCAAATGTACATTTTCTATCTCAGGGCAGGCAATTTATCTAGTTTTCCCAAACTTATATGAACATAAAATGACAATAGTGATTTTTTTAAAGAAGATGTAGGTGTATTAAGGAGTTTAAATTAGTAGGCAGCTGTATTGTGTCTGAAGTTTAGGCAGAGAACTTTAAGGTTCATGCATTTTGAAAAAGAGATGTCATTTACCGGCCCACCTTTTCCTGGAAAATCTCCCTCATAATAATATCAAGAAACTATGCTGTGGCTTTTCCTCCAAAGGTATATTTCCAGCCATCTACATGTTAACCAATAAAGTCAAATGGGGATAGGAAACACTTGGTAAGATTAGATCACATTTTTATTTTAGCTGTCTCTTGAAGAAGTTAATTAAGAGGTAATCATCTGTCCATCTAATACATTGTTCAGGTTCCAATTGAGAGGTAGAGCATCTTTCAAATCATAGTCATGTTACTCTCAATGGTTCTGCAATAGAGTTTGAAAATTGTTGAGTAAGTTCCAATTTTTACATGGTCAACCTATTACTACAATTTAGCATTCCCTGCAACAAACTATGCCCATCTCTGAACATCCAAGGAGGTGTATGTTGTGTAGGTTCTAGATACAGAGAATTGAAGTGAGTCTTCAATTGACTCATTTTATGGCACCTTTCTTGATACCTCTTTCCAATTTATGATAAATTGTTGATGAATATTGAGTGTGATTTTCAAGCCATCTATATTATCTACTTAATAATCATATTTAATTAGCTTATCAATCAGCATATCTTTAAATATTTTGGTGAAATGCTTTGCTAAAGATTATATTTGCAGCATTCCATTAACTATTATTATGGAAATAACTCAATTAAAAAAAATAGTCTCACAATAGTTTTAACTTTTTAGAGTAGCACTATTTCTTGACTTTGTTTTTCTTCCCTTCCTTCCCTTTGTGTAGACAGGGGGCATGGGATCATGTCTTATTATATAAAGACATGATAAAACAAGCTATTATCTGATTGCTTCTCTGTCAGGACAAATCTGTTATTACGAATCAGTGGGTACTTAAAGCTTCTTCACTAAAACTCATCTGTGTAAGGGAGGCAACAAAACAATCAACAAGATATTCATTCTTGGATGATATGTAATGCTTGGAATTTAGTTGTCAGCAGCCAAGTTTGAGGCAAGTTAGCAGCTGGATTTCTTAGGGATTTGGCCTGGTCCTCCAGGCTCTGTATATAGCACAGGTTATAACTTGAATCCATTTGCTGTTACTTTATGATAATTTAAGTTTCCAAAGCAGTTGTATAACTGTTTATTAATTGATTGGTTGGTTGAAAGTTATTAGCTGGCCCAGTTAATAACTGTCAACTCTGGGCAGCATACAAAACTAAAAAACAAAAATAGCGAGAAACATTAAGTCAATTGGCAGCCCAGACTAAAATACCTTGCTAACAAAATCCAGAACAGAAAACTGGGTTCATTAAACAATGACAAACATCAACTTCAGACCTAGGACTGGAAGCAAGTTTTCAAAAGCTTTCCAGAATCCCAGGAGATAGGGTGTCATCCTTAGATCAGAGGAGATGTTGTTCCAGAGGGTGGGACCCACAACAGAGAGAGCATACTTGCTCAGTCCCACAAGATGGTAACATTAAATGGAGGGGACCTGAAGCACACCACTCTGTTGGAATGCATTGGCTCAGCAGAAACAATTGGAGATTGGACAGTTATCCAAGTCCTATGGCTATGCCATATAGAGTTTTATAGATAATGAACAGCAGTTTGAATTGCAGCTGGTAACCAACTGGCAATCAATGCAACTTTGTTCCTGAAGGCTGAGCTTAAGCCAGAGAGTTTCACATCAACATATCTACTACAGTAGGCCAGGGGTGTCAAACTGGATTTCTTCGAGGGCCAGATCAGCACTGTAGTTCTCTTCCATGGGCCAACTAGGGTGACACGTCCCGTTTTCAGCCTGGATGGCCTCCTGCAGCACTTTGCGGCCCAAACGGGGCAAGGCAAAGGCTGCATGAGGCCCCCCTGTGCCCCGTTTTGGCTGCCAGAAGCACCTCAGGCCAATCCTTTGCTATTTCCAGACCGGTTCCACAGGCCAGATTTAAGCACCCCGCGGGCTGGATGCGGGCTGGCAGCCTTCAGTTTGACATCCCTGTACTAGGTAGAACTTCGAAGAGCCCTCAATGAGTTGCAGATGACAAGAGATAGATCCCTTTCCCTGGGATTATGACTGGTGCCAAACCTGAAACCCAGATGGGCATATTTCCAAGAGAAAAATCTCTCCTCTAGCCCCACTCAGGTTATGCATGCCAGGTTGCTCTCTCATCCACAATTAAACCATGAATGCCAGCAGATTTACTGCACACCAATCTGTCATTCACAGTCACAGATTTGCTTATTTGTTTATAGATTCTCCTACACTTATAAAACATTGTTTTGATATTGATCATAAATCATTCTGAAGATCAGTTTTCATTTATTTAAGAGCTGAGATGCTATTTTTAACATGTTATAAATTTAAATGGTTTTTTTTAGTCTATCTTATTAGCTCCACACTGTCCTCCTACTTTAACATGGTATCAACGTTTTGGGTGTGATAACCAGATCAGAAAGTTTGGGGATTCCTGTGGCATTAAATGTACCATGACATCACACATTTATTGATGCTAACAGTATTTTCCAGCAACAATTCCACGTTGTAGTTCCAGAAAAACAGCATTCGCTTAGCTGAAAGCATTGCTGCTTTTGTCATCCATGATAGCATAATGTCAATAAAGGCCTGAAAGAACCTTGCTTTTAATACAAAAATGTTCATTGCTCTTATATCTGTTTTTTTCCCCACAAATACAAAGATAGGGAGAGTTGCTCTGTGACTATAACACAACATGTTTCTGTCAGACTTTTTCCGTTCTTGGCTGCTGATCATGAATGGGAAATGATACTTTTGATTTCTATTAGCTGAAAAGTGCCTTTTCACTTTTCACTTTTTATTATGCATTTATGTGATCATTCCTCCCAAGCATATCTGATGTATTACAACTCTTGTCATTCACAGAGGATTCACAGAGATCTCATTGTGTTAACCAAAATGTGTTTTGTTTATTTTTGGCTAAGCACGTTGTGTGAAGCCACCCGTGGTGGTTTGTAACTTTGACATACAATCTCAGCATATAATCCCAGTTGTGAAATAAACTATGAGGGTGAAGATTCATTCTCTGAGCTTGTGGGCACCCATGATGTGAAAGTGTTAAAATATTGCAGCTCTTTCAATCAGGATCTCAGTTTTTTAGGAAATTTCTTAGAAAATGACTAGTAAGTCCGAGAACGAACCTTCACCCCTCATCCTACACCCAGGCAACAGATGTTCACCACTATTGTAAATAAACTATGGTTTAGCACAGAATGCTGACTAAAACCACTGTTAGTTTGCAGACATGTTTTTTTGAATGTGTTGAATTAATATGCTATTGCATCTGAGACTTTGACTTAAACTTGCAACCCTGTTCATACACCCCTGAGAAAAAGTTCCTGGAACAATTGGGTGCGCCTTGCTTATACTAAGATTTGTAGACAACCTCCAGGTCCTGTTTCCAAAGCAACAAAACCTGCAATCAGTTTGGAAGTTGGGTTAAAGTTGTTGTTTGTTTCAGCGACCCTTTGACATCACACTCAAAACGGAAGGAAATAGGCTAGCAACATTTCTTAACTATGTAAGTATCTTTGTATTCTTGTCCCCGTGCTTGAAATTTGCAGTTTACTTTTATTTAATTTTGTAGAAAGAGGAACCTGATGTTTTCAAGCATTTAGGGACTGGGAACCGTTTGGCCACTTTTTTGAACTATGTAAGTATGAGAAGTTTTGGACAAGTAGAGTAAGACTTGTTTTTTTTTCCATGCCACCATCTTAATTGGAATTAATTGCATGATTTTTTTAGAGATTGTTGACCCAATGTTAAATGAAGTCAGAGTATCTGTGAAGATTTAGTTTTCCATCTACGTGCTTCATTTATACTATGAAGTTTGGCTTAATTGTGCAAAGGAAATTTAGCGACGAAAGTACATTTTTAACAGTGGAGCTTTTATGGGAACTGATTTGGGAACCTATCCAATCACTATTATTTGTGCAGCCACATAATCTCTTCTCATTCTACTTGCCATGACATGAAAATCTTAAATATTGCAGCTCTTTCAATCGGGATCTCAGTTTTTTAAGTTTTTTCTTAGAAAATGACTAATAAAAGGCATTAGTTTACTCCATATATGTGCCTGCAGTGCAGTTGTTATCACTGTTACTAGTTCATTAGAATATCACTTCTAATCTTCAGCAGTCTAATCTAGCAATTATGGAGCATTCATTAAACCTACTGGGCATGCATTCAGGCTTAGCCTTCTGAAATCATTGACCCAGAGAAAGAATTGCTGATATCTTTCTGCTTGCTATTGCCAACATCCTGCTCTAGTCATATTTTGCCATTTTAACTGGAGTATATGTGTGCTTAAAGATAAGCATGATAAGGCAATTCAGTAGAATCTCCAAAGTAGCATGGAACCAGAAAGACTTAGGGTATTTCACTTTCAGTTACCATGTCAGGGTTTTGGTTTCTTCCTAAAATTTGTAAAATTCCCTGCACTGTATAACGATTGCATCTCTTTAGAGGTGCCTCATAGTCCCTAAATTAAAACATGGTAGTTTGGATCCAAATATATGTTCCATTAGTTGAACAAAATCTAAGTTATAGAATGGGATTTGATTGCCCTTCTGTTTCTGCTGCAGCTGCCTGTATCACTTTGAGGTTAGTACTAGTACTAGAAACAGAGTTGGTTACATTATGTAGAACTACAGGTAGAGCAGGAAGTTCATGGACTTGCTATTCTCTTGCATGAAAAACGACACAATTTAGAATCAGAACCATTACATGAAGTAGTAACTCCTCATCTTAGTTAAAGTAAAGGCACTATGATGGAAGTGCTAGTGTTCTGTGGCATCTAAGCTAAACTGGTAGCTAAACCAAAATAAAGCTGTGTTAATTTCATTGTAGTGTTTCAAATTCATAAAGAGGTTGCTCAGAGATGCACAGAATTAAGTAGTACCATTAGAGCTACAGCAATTTTTGCAAATGCATTGTCCAGAAGACTGTAGTCTTTACTCTCTAATTAGTAACATAATCCCTCCAAAATCTGGAAGAGATGAAGGCTGCAGTCTTCAAGCCACATATAGGTAATCCTCCAGTTACGACAGTTCACTTAACAATCATTCAAAGTTACAACAGCCCCCCCCCAAAGTACTTAAGGCATAATCCTAAAGTAACGAATGCTGCAGCCCCACTGCAGTCGTTCACACTTACAAATGATGGCAGAGGCACTGCAACATTCACCCCGCTTATTACCCCACCCCACCCCATCCCTGCCACTGGGTCTTCACAGGCACTGGGTCTGTGGACACTCACCTTGTGATAATCTAGTGAGCCATAGGTTCTTTCATCTGTTTTGGTGCATTCGCAGAGAACAGAGGCCTAAGTGCCACATCGCACAAGATCAATAGCACGAGGTCTCACGCTACTGATCTCGCATGATCTTGCACTACAGTACTTTAGGCCTTTTTTCTCTGGGAACTGAGGCCTGCACGAGAGAGATCTGCGGCAAAAGGCTTTGCAAACAGAGAAGACTTCCCTCTGTCTGGAACAGCACGAAAAGCATTTATTTGCAAGTCTATTTGCAAGGCTTGAAGCAGTGCAATTTTGTTGCTCTGAAGTCTCGTTGGTTTGCAAATGCTTTTTGAGCTGAGACTGCAAACAGGCAAAGAAACCGAAGCAGAGAGTCTGGAGAGGAGACAGTTCTCTAAATCTTCACAAAGTAAGTGACATAGCACGGCAGGATGAGGGGGATCAATTGTGGGGACCCCAGGGGAGGGAGCATGCGATATCTCAGTGGGTCAGGGGAGGTCTTGGGTGGTCTGAACCAGGTGGCCTGTTCCGTCACTAGCCCCCTCCCCATGGCCTTCCCCACTCTGAGATACCTGATGTGCATTTAACAACTGTTGCATTCGATTAGTGAACGTGTGGACAAAAGCAGGGAGTGATCATGTTTGTTTTACATGATACACTCCAATGAATCCTTGGGTTATGAATGTAATTGGCAGGTTTGATTACATTTGTAACTCGAGGATTACTTATATTAAAGACAGATAGGTTTGTGCTATTAGTCCCAATTGCGATCAAACACAGTAACTATTTTTATACCAAATAAAAGTAAGTTTATTTCTCTATTATATTTTAAAAAATAACTATTTTTAATGTTTATGTTCCTGTTGGGTTTTTTATTCCTAAAAATCTGTGTTCATAGGCTTTTTCTCTCTTTATTAAAAAATGTCATGGACGCTCCTTCAAAACTTTGCATGTGTCTCCCAGAACCTCTCAAGAGGTTGCTGCATCAGTTTCTAATGTGACAGAAAGGAAAATTTATTGTGAAGTATATGAGGAGTATGGTAGACATATTATCTGTACTGAATTCAGTTCACGTTGTGTAAATTAAATCAAATTTTGTTTTGGTCCTGGTGCCATCCGCTTCTTAGGATGTGGCCTTTATCCTGCAAAAGGATGCAAACCATTGCTGGGTAAGAAAAGAGTTGGTGTGGACTCAGTGGAAGATCTTACAGGTATCTCATTTTCCTTTCTCAGATGAGTGATGTTGAAGCAGGAGGTGCAACTGTTTTCCCAGATTTTGGAGCTGCAGTTTGGCCCAAAAAGGTAACAGTTGTGCTTTTCTGTAACAAGTGCTTTCCCACTAGAAAGATGATGATAATAAATGTTGGTTTTTAGCTGTATTTCTTTAGAGTCTGCTGATCTACAGAATTCTACTCAGTTAATCATTCAGGATGACAAGATTGTTGCAATGAGATATTTGTGGTTGCTATCCATAGGTGACAATATTCCCATGGGACAGCACCAATCATTAATTTTAGGTTGATGTTTACACAGCCAGCCTTCCTCTGTATTGAACAGAATTTTAAATCCATCTTTGCCGGAAAGAGTTTTACAACATGAATTTAAAGAGTGTTACATGCTTTTATTTAATTAAAGGGCTCCATGTAATTTTACTTTCTGATAACAAAGTAGGATTTCTTCTTCTCTTTGCTGTATGCCAATTCTAACCCCTGCCCTGCCCCAGTCCTCAAGCAGATTAGAAGTTTATGAATCAAATTAATTAATATTTGCAATGGGTCTTCCATAATATTATACAGCTTAGTACAATAAGTGATTCCATCCAGAAGTGATCACTTCCAACAAATGATTCCGTCATAAGTTATTCCATTTGGCATACTTTTACTTTAAAATTGAAGGGACATTTGTGTCACACTGCAATCAATGCAATCTGCATCCAAGAAATACTTGTGTTTGCTATAAAATGCATTTCTCTTCAGTGAAGAGCATTATTGTTTCCTAAATCCCAGTTCATATGAATATGACTATTATGTTGATTTAAAGGGCCTAATTAACTTTTCTCTAAAGAAAGCCTGTTTTTAATTTTGCAATTGTCAGCACCATGTTTGGCATAATTTCTGGAATGGAGAGCTTTTTGCTTTAACCCTGCTGCTAAAATAACTTAGAATAACCAATAATTTGTTAATTTGTACTTAATAGATTTAATACTTGAGCAGTAATTTGCATCATCCCTATATTTTTGCAACTTTAAAAATATATTTACAAATTAGCTGCAATCTTGATTCTGATTAATAAAAGAATGTGCAAGATCTGTATGTTTTTGATACGATGGTTATATATTTCTTCATTCTTCATTGGTTATATATTTCTTCATTAGAGAGCATGAATTAGTACCACGTTAGTTTTAGTGCCTCTTAGACTTTGGTCTAGGTCAGGGATGTCAAACTCAAGGCCCGTGGGCTACATCTGGCCCACAGGATGCTTAATTCTGGCCCGTGGGGCCGACCTCGAAATAGCAACTGTGCCTCTGGCATCCAAAACAGGGCGGGAGGGGCCTCGTGCACCTCCCAACCTGTTTTGGCTGGCAGGGTGCTGCAGGAGGCATCTGTCCCATCTCCCCCCCTGGCCCCCCCATCCCCAGCCGCTCCACGAGAACTACAATGCTGATCTGGCCCTCAAAGAAATCCAGTTTGACACCCCTGGTCTAGATGATTTTGGATCAGTCACTCTCTCAGCCCTGGGAGGGATATAATGGCTATAATGGCAAACCACTTCTGAAAATGCTGCCTGGGCAACTGCAGAGACTTCTCTAGGCAGTCTCCAGGAGAGACGCTATCTTGAAAGCACATATTTCCCTTTTTTCACTTTCCTCCCATATTCAAAGACATTGCCATTGCAATTCCATTAAAAGTGGAAATGAGAAATATTGTAGATATATTCCAACATGTTAAGACAATAACTAGGTATGAATGTCCTAGGGACTCCCTAATAAGATTTTTTATATAAATCAATTTACATCATCCATCAATTTGCGAACTCCCTATTCTTATAGCAGTTTTAAGTTAGATGAAAATGCATTCAACACTGAATTTATTTAAAGGAGTAAAGTGTGTTGTTATTTTCAGGGGACTGCGGTTTTCTGGTATAACCTCTTCCGAAGTGGAGAAGGTGATTATCGAACGAGACATGCGGCATGCCCAGTGTTAGTAGGCTGTAAATGGGGTAAGTAAAAATCATATCTTTTTTTTTTTTTGAAGCAAGATTTAAGGTTTGTCAAACGGCTAAGGAACACTGGATTATTTTTGGTATAGGATTTTTGTCTTGCTATGACACATTCTTGAATAATGTGCTCCCACATTAAGATTCCTTTGCCGTTAGCTTATGTCTACAACTTTGATGTTCACTTATAGGATAAGGAAAAATAGAAAACGCTATCTGCTATAATACTGACAAGATGTGAGTTGAAGCTAAGAAGAACATAGCATTTCAATGAAATTTAAAGCAGCAGAACGTTTGAACATTCAGAATTCTCTGTAGTTGTCTTTAGCATCAGTCAGATATCATTTAACAGGAATACTCTCTGTATGAGCACTCCTGTTAATTCCCACCCACTGAGGCCCATTGGAAGTTTCTCAGATGGCATTGGTTCTCAGTGGGCGTATTGTGCTCAGTGCAACTATTGGCAGGAAAAAAACTATATGCAGGCCGTTGGGCCATAAAGTGCCTATCATGGACCAATCATCATAAAATAATGGTGGCAAGAGGAGAGGAATGCCAGAAAGGCTTGTATGTAATCATGCCAGAGTGAACTAAAGGAGATTCTAAATCTCAAGTTTTAAAGGAATGTCATGATCCATCTCCTTTTCTACTCATGGGATGTAATATTAGATATTAAACACTCTCATTTGCATTGGCTGTAGGGGAGTTTTCCTCAAGTTGAGTGTTCTCCAGATGTGCAATTGCTGAGAATTCTGGAAATTCACACATCTGTAGTTATCGAAGTTGATGAAAACTGTTGTTTGGCCACACATAGCCCATTGACACTCCTTTAGAAACCTTCCTTGCCATTCATAAATTGAGTGGGACTAAAAGAAATCATTTTTCCCTTTGCATTTTGGGAGATGGAGAAAATGAACAAAATAAGTCAAATAAACCTCTTCACACCCATATCATATGACTATAGTGGCCCAAAATTAGATGTCGATTTATATGAATCTGCATTCAAAAATTAGTTTTAGAGCAGACTGAAATACTATTCACAATGTTATGTATGAATTATCTGTCTATATGTCATCAAATAAAAACTGTATTCTCTAAAATGTGTTGCAGGAAAGTTGCAGGTAGTTCTGCTGCTTTTATTACTGTATCAATTGCATTTATCATTTTATATAACTTGAAGTTTGTGTAATTTTAGAGTCATACAATGGCTGAAGATGTTTAGTAGGACAGATGGCAAATATAATTGTATGTAAATGAATAAATGTAACAATCCTGTTTTTTAACAGTATCAAACAAATGGTTTCATGAAAGAGGAAATGAATTTTTAAGACCATGTGGTACAACAGAAGTGGACTGAAACCAGCTCAACCGTATTTTCCTCCTCTGCTGTCAGCCTTCTGCATTGTACAGTTCATTTCTAAGAAATGACTTCTACTATGGAAGTGACAGCATTATTTATTGAAGAAAGGCAGCATCTCACAAAGAAACAAGACAGCGCTTTAGACAGTTGGTGCTATGTGCTTATATATGGACACTGTCATTTCTCTTTCAGTTTCTGCAACATTCAGCAAAGTGATAATGTTACACATTGGTCACGGAACATTTTTTCAAAATGTATTTTCTAGGAAATGCAACTTCCATTAAACCTTTTTAAAAAGAAGCCACGTGTGTCTTGTGTGCTTAATCTGTGGCAAGTGTTGAGATTTTTCCATTTGATCATTCCCGTGTCACTAGCTGTGAAGTGGGGAAGAGGAAGCCAAGGTGACTTGAGCTTTGTAACAGCTACAGGTACTGCAGAGTACTGCTGCAGAGTTGGGAAAAAGAAATCTCATGTAGATGAAGAACTTGAAAATCGTGGCTTCAGATGAATGTGCACAGCAACGTGTCAGCAGGCTTCAAATCATGCTTTGCGAAATATATCAAATATAAAAACATCACAATTATATCACAAATATATCATGTATATTTTTGGGCTTTTTCCCTCTGTGGCTAAACTGAAGGTAGACATAAAAATTGAGCCATGAGAACTGTATTTCATAATGAAAAAAAATAATGCAACCAGACAAGGAAGAGAGAAACAGGTTCCTATTCAAATTCAAATTCAAATTTTATTAGTCACATGCACAGTCATACATGGTACGATATGCAATGAAATGCTTATGCAACCATTCACGACCACAGGTAAGTTAGG
>JAEANM010019797.1:0-12271 GCA_017656035.1 Myanophis thanlyinensis | reverse complement strand
TTATTTGCTGTAAACCGCCTCGAGTCCTTGTGGAGATGGGGCGGTATATAAATTTAATAAAATGAAAAAAAAATGAATGAAATGAGAAGTGTACAGACCAAGAGCAAGGTGGAAACAAAGATAATAGTAAAGCTGTTTAAGAATCATCTTAAATTATATAATTCAGTGCCACCTAGATCACTGACCTCGTTTATTGTGCTCTGAAAAACAGAAAAGAAAAGGATTATAGATTAGACTGTAATAAAAATTTTCTGTTGGTATAAATTCTTCAGTTTAGCATAAAGGCTTCAGAATGCCTCTCTTGTTCTAGGTCTCTTAGCAGAGCTGAAAGAGGACCAATCAAAGACATAGATTTCCAAAAAGATCATGGGTTAGACTGGATAAACTTTGAGTTTCCTTCTAACTCTGTGATTCCATAAGCCAAGCAGTGGCTGCCTATGCAGCTATGCAGTGATCTACAAATGCATGATTTTGTACATTGATATTCATTTTAAGATTATTATTGTAGTAGCTAGATTTAAACTACGTTTTGCCAATGTAATCAATATAGAAAGGGAATAGTGCCATCTAAAAATGGAAGAGCATGTATTCCACTGAGGAATAGAAAATGTAAGTTGTGTTTTATTTGTGCTGCTCTACTCGCTCCAAGTATTTAAGTGCTTTGTAGTAATTAATAAGACTGAATAAAAATCTTTGCATCTACATTTTAGTATAAAAATATTTTTCTATTGATCACCAATGCCATTGCCAAAAATCAGCTTGGGAGACAATTCTTTTGTTTAAAAAGTTACTGGTATTTCATAATATATATTACTTCTTTCTATGAGAGGATGAATGCTCAGATAAATTGACATATTAAATTGATATATTTTCTCTCCAGAGGTTGAGCAACTATAAGACGTCAATAATCTGTATTAACTGTTTGCATTTGGATTCACATGTTTTATGTATTGTAACTTCAGAGATAAAATTATCTTTCTATTTAACTAGTACTTCTTATGTGTTTTCCCTATAAAAATAGTTACAGTATCTTTACTTGTGCTGAAAAATCTTACAATAAAACTTCAGGCCATTTAGATGTTGCATAATGGCATCAAGATTGACATTCTTTCCCCCCTAAAACTGACATTTCAATAATTTTAAAGGTGCTTCCGTATATTAAATTCTGAAAAGCAAATGTTGATTTGCAAAAAATATTTTCCTAAAAAAATTGGCTTCACAATACTGCAGAATTGTTATGTTGGCTAGTTCTTCTTAAGAAAGATACTATTTTCCCCTTGCTAATTAATTTGTAACTATCATTTTTATGATGTTCTTGTGTACATAGAGTTTCAAGAATTACCTGTCATTGCCTAAGTATAATTGGTAAAGTCTTCAGGAAGTGTTCAGTTATCTCCTGGTGGCTTTATGGACCCATCCATGTTGTTTTCTTAAGAGCAGGACTGAAGTGGTCTACTACGTGTCACTTTCTGGGATACCATTTCATCTTTCAGGCTAGTTTATAGCCCTGGTATTCCTCCAAAGTCTCCCATTCATCTGTTAACCAGGCCTGATTCTCCTTTGTTTTGGAGCCCAGATGTGGTTGGCAAAGTGCTGCTACTGCTGAAACTGAATGGATTATAGACTATTGTTTGTTTACAATGTGGATATATTGCTTCTAACAAGTAGTGTCTTAACAGGTGTAAAATGAAATTACACAATAAATAATAAATATAATCAGTCATTAAACCAAAATAGTAACATCAAATGAACAATATAAATCTGGCACCATGTCTCTGTCAGACAAAAGTCAACCTCAAAAGCCTCTCAGGAGAAGCCATTTCTCAGCAAATCTCCATAGGACTATAAAGTAAGAAAGAAACTCCACAGAGAATGCCCACCTCAAGATAAGGGGGGGTGTCTTTATTCACTTGGCCATATTTGCCAGGCACAATATACCAGGACAAGCAGTTTCAGAGATACAAAAGCACCAAGCTATAGTGGAATTTAATATTTATTTATATTATACAACCATACAGCACCAACAAGTGATTATAGGTAGCTTGCAAAGATTAAAATATAGAAAAACTCACTACATGTAACCCCCAGTGCCTAAGGATAAAAAATAACCCCATTCTGTGAAAAAAATATATCAATATTGTGACAGCTCTTCTACTCTGACCCAACACCTGTCTCAAGTCCCTTGTGAAAAACTAATAGGGTAATAACCAACACATTGAATTGCACTTGGAAATATATTGGTAGTCTGTGCAGGTCCCAAAGAAGAGATGTCACAAAATAATATTGAATCTGATCAGTAAGGATGTATACAACCACATTAACCCCAGCTAATGTTTACTAGTAATTTTCAACAGCAACTCCACACAGAGTAAATTATAGCAATCCAATTAGAGAACCTGTGGAGGACAGGTATGTTTTTTCCTGTTTGTGCTACCTTGTATTGCTCTATCTTCCAATCTGAGAGCTTTTGACTGCCTGCTTAGCACTTTACCACACTTAGTAATTGTCAATGCTTACAAGGCAATCTACTGAAGCATCAAATTAGATATATTAAATATTCCCTATCCATTTTTTAAGACCAAAGGCAGCTTTGGAAGGTAGTAATTAGAAGTGGAATAGTGGTGGAAGGTTGTTTTTTTTTCCTAATCTCAGTCAGACTTCAAATAGGCTCTTCTCTTGGTTCTAAGGAGACAGTCATTTTCCATGTTTCCAAACTAGCAGATAACTTCACTGGAGGAGGAGAATAGTAGTAGTTCCTACTGATACTTTCCAGAAGCTGCTTCCAACTTTGCGTAGGCATTTTCCCAAATTACAAATCAATCTTCTCCCTCCTAACATCAACGGACTATTGATTTCTTTCCACATTAGCTTGTGTGAGCCATTTATTTCCAAAAACTTCTACATTCTAACCATTAAAACAACCTCTACAACCACAATCATTCTTTAGGTCAGGATAAAGGAAGTTGTTTTAGACAATTTAGATATAAATAAAGTTCAACAATCTTGAAATCATTTTTACAGTTCTTTGCTTTCTATTTCTGATTGGGATGCGATAGGTTAAAGAGACAATATTTTTGTTTGCTCCTGCAAAATGTTTCCTTTTACTCTAACAAAACTATATTTATTTAAGAATCTTTGGCAGAGACTTGATCAAAACCTCAGTATAGCAACCCTTTCTCTACACATTTAACAGCTGGGCAATTATTTAGGCATTTCTCAAGTATTGGAGCCATTATGTATTTTAATAATAGCAAATATATTTTCATTTGAATCTCAAATAAGAGATTCTCTGTAATATTTGGTTAATGCTTATCTTCTGTTTGGGTAAGGCAGGGATGGGGAACCTTGGCCCTTTTATGACTTGTGGACTTCAACTCCCAGAATTCCTGAGCCAGCTGGTTCAGGAATTCTGGGAGTTGAAGTCCACAAGTCATAAAAGGACCAAGGTTCTCCACCCCTGGGGTGAGGCATTAGCACTGAAAAAAATTGGCCTGTTCTAGTTTTCCACACCTTTGTCTTTAGCTTTTATTACAAACATTCATTTTTCAATATTTTTTTCTTTAATCCTGGTATAGTTTCTCAAATGCGTGACTGATAATTTTCCTTCTGCAGGATTAGCAAGAGTTAGATGTATGCAGCTCTGATAAATAACTCTGAATGTCTGCCCTGAACCATTAGACGGCCACACCTTTCCATTAGCACACATTCCTTCTCCAGAAAGTGTATTTTTAGACCACAAAAGCCAATTGCTTAACTCATGTAAGATGGAATTTTGTTAAATCTGCTTTTTACATACTTTGTACTATTAGAAGCAATCATCTTTATTCTTGTAGTGTTTTCATTTTGTTGTTTGGTTTTTGAAAAATGGCCCACAGGTGTGTTTTTCAAATTAAGAAACTGTATGTTATCATAGTTGAATATTTGACTAAGACAGATTCAAAGTCACAGTCATAAAGCACCAGCTATTACTCCACATACTGGTCTATCTTACAGAAAGTGGTGTCTATATTTGGGTTCCTGAAAGAAAAGAACATAAACGTAACACATAAATAAAAGTATACCCCTTCCTAGTCTTTTTGTAAAAGATAACTGATTTATTTAATCCAAAACAAATGCATGGAATGTGCAAAAAGGTATATTTGAAACACAGATGCATACAATTTTAAAGTAGTTTAGGATCCCTGATTTGGACACAAATGGTGCTTTTGTGTGATACATGTATTATGTGTGACTATTAAAACTTCCATCAGAACTGAAGAAGCTTCTTGGATGAGAAGCAAAACTTCTTCAAGGAAAAACAATGTCCAGTTGCCTTTTGAAAAAAACAGCTTTGAGACAACTATGACATGGATGACTGAGATTTTCCATGGACATAGTAAAATTATCTCATATTATCTAATATGGATTCTTACTCCTGAATGTCTAGAAAAATATCTTTAGAGCTAAAATAACAGTCCAATTTTGCTCAGTGTTACAGAATGTCCTTTTTTGTACCTTGAGAATTTGCAAAAAGTATAAAGATCTTTTATGAAGCCTATAATTTTTTTCCTTTAATGCTAGGCTTTATTTTTTGCTTGGGGAGGGGAATGAGAAACTGCTCAGCAATAGCAGAATACAATATCAGTCTGAATAGAAGTAGAGGATAACCATGGCCTTTGACACCACACCATTTCATTCTGGAAGCTAGCAAACAGTCTAGTAAATTAATCAAATTGCTCTCTTATTCTTTAAATGAATATGAACATTACAATATGACAGAGTTCTCTCATTCATCCCAATATAGTCTGAAACATAAAGATGACATTAAATGATTATCTTTTCAGCAAAAACTAATATGTTTATTTATTTTATTTTATTAGAATTTGTCAAACAACAACAGTAAAAATGGATACAAGAATAAGAAAAATAAGAAAATACAATGACAGGGATGATAGGCACATCAGTGCAGTTATGCACGCCCCCTCTACTGTTCACTTAGTTATGGTGTAAGGTCCACAGAAGTCAATTCGCGATTGAAACTATGAGAATTTGTAGCATATACCATGGAATCAGTTAGATCATTCCAGACTTTGACAACTCTATTACAAAAATCATATTTCTTACAGTCGAGTTTGGAATGATTTACATTAAGTTTAAACCGGTTGTTGGCACGCATGTTATTGTGATTGAAATGGAAAAAGTCATTTACAGGTAGAACATTACTGTGTATAATTTTATATGCAATACCTAGGTCTAACCGCAGTGGCGCAGTTCTAAGTTGTTCAAACAGAATTTGGAGTCTGGTAGCATAGGGAATTCTATTGCGTACTGTAAGGGGAGGCTGGATGCCCCAGGAATTGTCCATAACTAAAATAGCCTTCAAAGCCTAAGGTAGGTCCAAATATACATTACTATATTAACATGTTAATGCTTAACTGTAACAGGATATTTGTAATCTGCTAAACTAGCACTATTTCCCAAACATATTTGCTAAGCAATGAAAAGTTATTTTAAAAGTGCTGAACATTAAGAAATGGTGGGAAAGAAGGAAATGAAAACAGCAGATGGCAGACGATTTCACATGTACATGTAAGTATGTGGTTAGTGGGATAGTACAAGCAGAAAGGTATAAAAATTGGAGATATGTTTGTGATCATGGCCACTGACTGTAGCTATTCCTTGCTAGACTCAGCTATCGTCTTTGACCCTCATTGCAATGGGTTTTGTTGGTGTAAGGATTATGATGACCTCATGTTCTAAATTGCTCATGAAAGAAACCTCTGATTCTTAAAGCAAGAATTGTTTATTTTGAATTACTCTTATTTCTTCATTAAAAAATTTGTCCTATGACAGTACTGAAGAGTGTAAGACTTTTCTCGTGAAGTACTTCTGGACCTGCTCAATTGTATATGGTGAGGATTTCAAACAGTTGAACAATACTCTAAGATTGGTCTAGTATAGAATTTATAAGCTCTAATTAACAATACAATATTTCAAGAAAAAAAACTGTGAAAAATTAAATTTACAACTCTTAATGCTTTTTTGGCAATGCTGTTACAATCTATTTATATATCTTTATTTATTTATTAGAATTTGTCAAACCATAGCAATACAATAACAATACAAAATAATCAAACAGTGAGTAAATATGGATACAAGAATAAAAAAAGTCAGAAAATACAATGACAGGGACAATAGGCACATTTGTGCACTTACGCATGCCCCTGCTATATACCTCACTTAGGTATGGTGTAAGGTCCATAGACGTCAATTTGTGATTGAAACTATGAGAATTTGTAGCAGGTATAACTGAATCAGGTTGTATCTATAAGTAACAATACTTACAAGTAGAGAGTATCTTCTAACATATCCTGAATATTAGCATCCGTACTGAACCATAATTCCAAACATGCCTTCTTAGTTTATCTTTTGAATTGGTTTCAATTCTATATTTGAATACTCCTTTCATCTTCCTTTCATGTCCTTTGAATCTGTCCATTGATGCCATATAGTATACTAATTAGAGGTTGGCCTCTCCTTCTGACTTTTAAAGATCTTTTGAAAGATTCTTCTTCTTTTTCCATGACTAAAAGTAGTATTGCAACAACATCTGTAAAAATATTGAATATGAAAGCCCATATTCAATGTTTTTACAGATGTTGTTGCATCTTTTTGGTATCTGAAATTTCTTCTTTCAGTTCCTTTCTGAGTTTTTCACCTTTCTTGGCTTTGCTTCTATTATGTTCTTGGTAATTGCTATTGTTTATTCTGACATCAGATTTGCTGTCTCCTCCTCCTTCATTTCTGAAAGTCTGTTTTCACATTCATTCTTAACAAACTTAAATTCATTTATAATTCTTTTGGTTTTCTATCAATAAAGTTCAGGATTTCAAAACAATTCTTGACATTCTTGAAAATAGTGGATATATTTTCAGGAACATATTGTGGAAACTGACTGGCCTCTTCTCTCTTTTCCTCCCGCTTACATAAAAAAGTTTGTGATCTTTACTACTGTCAGCACCTATAAATGCATCAGTATATGCAATACATTAATAATATATAAGTGCAATAATATAACAATATGAAATAATATAGTCAATTTGATTTCCCTATGTATTCCATTGTTTTGGTTGTTTAAAATATTATCTGTGAAAAAAAATCATTGTAATGGCAGAAACAAATAGCAATAGCACTTAGACTTATATACCACTACATTGTGCTTTACAGCACTCTCTGACAGGTTTACAATGTCAGTATATTGCCCCCAAAAATCCTAGCTCCTCATTTTACCAACTCAGAAGAATGGAAGGCTGAGTCAATCTCAAGCTCTATCAGCATCATACTTCAGACTGTGGACAGAGTTAGCCTGCAGTACTGCATTCTAACTGCTGCACCATCAGGGCTCTCCACCGATACGTCAGTCTCCTGCTTCATTTCAGTTTCCTAAACCCTGCAATCCAACTATATTTTTCTCTTTCCATTTTACAACTATATAGATAATGAATGAGATATTAATCATAAAATAAATGTATTAAGACAACATAAGCAAATCTGGATGGTGTTAATGAAAGCCAGAAAAGGATAGGGATAAAAGTTTAAAGAACACAATGCATGAAGGATATGAACTTATGAAATTCATCAGGGATGGGTTGCCAATTTAGAAATAATGCAGTGAATAGTGTTGGCATAAAATAGATAAAATAGATTTTCTTTTCTTAACACATGCCATAATTTTTTTTGCTTCTTCTTTCTTACTAGGTTCATGCTTTGCATTGCCATATCTTACCTAAAATGGAATTGCATAATGAGGAGGCTGGAAGGGATAGATATTAAAAGAGCTTCTAAGCCAGGGTGTCAAACTGGTGGCCTGCAGGCCAGATGCGTCACATGCAGGCCATGCCCGTCCCTGCTCCTCAAATGGGAAAAACATTGCAAAACATCACATGACAGCAATGTGATGCCGCGAATTTGATGGCTGTGTTCTAGGTCATCTAGCTGGACTAAATATACCATAATTGTTTCTTAAGAAATAGACAAGTAGAATTAAGCATAGGTTCTGGAGGGTCTGGAGGCCTGCAAAATGCCCTGGGGGCAGGGGAGAGGGAATACAAGGTGCAGGCCAAAATGGGAGGCCAAAATGATCTGTCTTTGGCAAAAACAAGCCACGTGAAGGGTTCTGGAGGCTTGCAAAATGCCTCTGGGGGCTGGAGAGAAGGAATACAAGATGCTCTTTGGCTGGATAGAAGCTTACAAGATTGGGTGTTAGAAGTTTCATAAATGTTTATAAAACTCAGCATCATAATTTGAGGGAGAACAAGTAAAATAAAATATTCGTGAAGGTATGTCTAAGGTGAACTGTTTTTCTGCGTTTGGATATTCTGATGTTCTGAGTTCTCACTGTTCATTTGTATTTCATTGATTTCTCAGAGGTAGAGTACAGAGGCTGAATGAAGCTGGAACTAATGGTCCAGATCAACCTGGGAGACCAGGTGCCTTTTTCCTTTCCTTTAGGTTATAGTGGGTTATAGTGCTATGCTACAAGCTTTTGGGTTATAGTGCTATGCTACAAGCTCATCCTTCTCATTGGTCCTCTCTCCTGCTCAAGTCAAGTCAAGTCGGCTTTATTGTCATTTCAACAATATACAGTACAGTTCACAGTGAAACGAAACAACGTTTCCCCAGGATCATACTCCTTTCTGTATGGAGTGAAATCTTGTCTTAATTCAAAACTCCATTTTCTTCTTCTATCAGCACAAGTCGTATTTTCTTTCTGAGAAAGCAGCTTTCCTAACAACAGTTTGTGGTCAGCCATTTTCTCCTTTACTGTGGTCAGATAACATTTTGTAATGTACCTGCATAATCTATAGGAGAAATTGGAGATGGGCAAGAATCAATCATAGATTTTATGTACTTCTGGAAAAAGTATGTCAAAGCAACTACTGTAAAGGATGATAGTTGAGCTGCATGTATCAGTTCTGCTCCTATTTTTTGTGCTTTCTTATGTAATAGTATGAGAATACTTTAATCCTGATATAGGAGATTTTAAATCTTGATCACTTCCAATTCTATTTTCTTGTGACACAATTACAAGGTAAGATATTCAATCAGAAGAAGAGCAATTGAATTCCAGCCTTTCCTCTTTGTAAATTTGTTAGTTTACTTTGTCATTGCACCTCATACAACAAAATTAAATGCCATCTTTAGTGTACATTATAACTATAAAAATAAAGCACAAACACACATCCTTCACATTCTATACAATTGAATTGAAACCCCCTGATATTGCATTAATATTACACTATACATATTGTGTAACACAAAATTAAACTTGTATAACAAAAAATTAAAATGGGATTATTCGATTTAATGACAAGTTCTTTTTTAATATAAAATTCAAAGCTCAAAACCTGATGTATGCCATTTGATAAACAACCAAAGCTTTATGCTTTCATATTCCATAGGAGTTTTCTTCATTTTTTTTCATGAGCAGGAAACATACCCATCCAAGTGATTCCTTTTACTGGCTTCTCAATGTTTCTTCACAGCCCTGTCAAATTAATATGAGCAGTTGCTAGCCAGCGTAAAGGAAACATAATGTCTTCAGCTGAGGAGTTTTGTAAAACTCAACATTGTGAAAATAATTCAGTGTCATTCCCAGGCTGAATGTCTGCCTGACTCATTTGAATTTAAGGAAATCAGTATTTGGATATAATCACATGAAATTGGATTTTGAACAGTGTATAGATGAAGAAGTGTTTTAATGAATAGTTTTGAGATTATTATTTTTTCACCAACTCCTATATTCATACTTCCTTGATAACCATAAAACAACAACCAATGTTTCGTATCACCAAGCAATTTCTCAACACCAGAATTTTCATTTTGTGGATGAGGCAGATCATGTACAGTAGATGGTAGTAGGTTCATGTAGATAATAATAAATAGATATCTAAAACAGAGATGTACCTTTTCCTATAAAATCTGCAACTTCTCACTTTTATACCATGGTTACCTTAATGATGCATGCATGACAAGACAAACAATGTTTGATTATAACAACTTTAGTATTAATATTCCTGAAGTTTACTGCATGCTTGAGATTAAGAAACCAGGATTTATCAGTTTGGGATTAGGTTTTAAATTACATTGTCAGTGCATAGTTGTTCCATCTAACTTTAGTATGCAGGATCATCTTTGTTTTGGTAGTTCATCTCCTTGCCTATATGTATGTTTAGCTGCCTCATAAAATATAGACAAACCTGCAGTCTCAATGATTACGGTACATATTAAACTCAGAATCATGAATTTGAATGAAATGTTTAGCATCCCAAGTACAATCTTTCTTGAAGAGCGATACTATATCTCTGCATCAATACGGAATGTTAAATTTTTGTCTGTCCTGATTAATTTGTAATGGTTTGATCAATTTTATATACATCATTTAAAAAAACCCTGCTCTTCCAAATCCATTTTTCAACTTACTATTGGCATAAATAATGGTAATAATCAAAATCTATAATTTATATGGCCTTTAACCAATAGTCAGTTCTGAGTTTCCTTTTCTATGCACTGTATGTTGTTTCTTGAGCAGCTACTTTCTATTCTGCTATTTCTAGAACTATTCAATGTTCTACTTAGGACTAATATGCCATTCAAGCTGTCAGCAAGTGTCTCAGCTGAATTCAGCTGGGGTTTTATAAAACTGTGAATACAAAAACTGTGAATACAAAAAAAAAAAAAATCCCCAACAGCCCAGAATACATTATGAGAACTGGCAGCCATGGAACATTGGAAGAACAGCTTTGAATAGATTAGTAATGTGTAAGTGGAAATATATTTTCTCATAGTGTTTTCCTTGCTTGTTTGTTGTATCAACTTTGTAATACAAGCTTATTGAAACTAGATATTTGTGTAGCAACATTATTTTTTCCATGCATCTCAGTACACGGCAACAACTTGATACCATACTCTGGGTTCTGAAGCTAAACAGATCTGAGCCTGATTAAGTCTTGAAGGATGAAGTCTTAACAAGAAGCAAATTCTTATCATACTATTGCTAGGAAAGCCAAGTCAATATGTCCATTTAGTTATTGTATTAGCTGCAACTAATATATTCAAGACCTATATTTCTTTCAGGTTGCATTCATGGCATAAATTTAGAATCATATTTTAGAAATATTTTAGAAGAGATTTATAGAAACTTCATTTCAAATCTTCTGGATTATACTGTTCTTAAGGCATGCATTTTGCTACTCCAGACAAATAGATCAAAATTTTCCAAAGAGATAGTTTTCTGTGTTTGGGTTAATATCTCTAATAATGGAAATTGGAGAGCATTAAAATTCCTAATAACTTTGCATTCAAACCAGCATTCTAACAGTGCTAACCTTAAAGTGTTAATCTTCTCTTCACTATATCTTAATTTTTTCAGATTCAGTATTCAGTGCTAATCCTGCTAGGCCAGTGGTGGCAAACCTTTTACCTACAGAGTGCCGAAAAATACGCACTTTGCATGTGCCATCCGCACTTGCGTGCAGCTCCTCATGCACTGCATGTGCAACTGTACCATTTGCGCATGCATGCAGCTTTTTCACATGCAATGCATGCGTACTGCATGCAGGCATTCACACACACATGAGCAATTTCCGTGTGCATGCACAGGAGAGCTCTGAAATCCAGCTGGATTTCCTGCTGCAATTGTGGGCATGCACAGTGGAGGCCTAAAGACCAGTTGGATTTCTGAAATCATACATGCGTGCATGCACAATTGCATGTGCATGCTCAGCTGGAGGTAATTGGCTGACAGCTTGTGTGCCCAGTTAGATGGCTCTGCATGCCACCTGTGGCACCCGTGCCATAGGTTCGACATCACGGTCCTAGGCAGTTTTCTCAACCTTAAGAGCTTTAAGATGTGCAGACTTCAATTCCCTGAATTCTACCGGCATATTCTTATAGCACATCTTAAAAGTTCCCAGGGTTGAGAAATATTTCTCCTAGGTGTGAAATATCTGTTGGATACAGTTCAATTCTTTATCGTCAATGCACAACATGAGTGCAGCGAAATTGAATGAGCCTTTATCGGTACAATCACACAAAGCACAGAACACAGAATACATTCAAATACAGAATACTTCTCCAGATTTATAAACAAATCCCAAACTCCACGAATAAAATTAAAGATATATATGCACACCCACACACACATTATTCTACTGGTATGTACATATTGCATGTTGCACTGGCACTGTGAGTCTGTTGTATTAAGTCTAGTTGTGGTGTTATGTGGCATTTA
>JAEANM010019795.1:0-12271 GCA_017656035.1 Myanophis thanlyinensis | reverse complement strand
AAAGAAAGAAAGAAAGAAAGAAAGAAAGAAAGAAAGAAAGAAAGAAAGAAAGAAAGAAAGAAAGAAAGAAAGAAAATTCTTTATTGGCCAGGTGTGATTGGACACACAAGGAATTTGTCATTGGTGCATATGCTCTATGCATATGGTACATATACATAAAAAGAAAGGTATATGTCAAGAGTCATAAGATATAACACTTAATGATAGTCATAGTGTACAAATAAGTAATCAAATCATATTAGGAAACAATAATGTCAATCATAAGGATACAAGCAACAAAGTTATAATCATAAATGGGAGGAGATAGGTGATAGGAACAATGAGATTAGTAATAGACTTAGTAAATAGTTTGACAGTGTTGAGGGAATTATTTGTTTAGCAGAATGATGGTGTTCAGGAAAAAACTCTTGTGTCAAGTTGTTCTGGTGTGCAGTGCTCTGTAGCATCATTTTGAGGGTAGGAGTTGAAACAATTTATGCTCAGGATGTGAGTGGTCTATAAATATTTTCACAGCCCTCTTTTTGACTTGTGCAGGATACAGGTCCTCAATGGAAGGCAGGTTGGTAGTAATTGTTTTTTCTACAGTTCTAATTATCCTCTGTAGTCTGTGTCTGTCTTGTTGGGTTGCAGAACCAAACCAGACAGTTATAGAGGTGCAGATGACCGACTGAATAATTCCTCTGTAGAACTGTATCAGCAACTCCTTGGGCAGTTTGAACTTTCTGAGTTGGCACAAAAACAACATTCTTTATTGTGCTTTCTTGATGAAGTTTTTGATGTTAGGTGCCCATTTTAAGTCTTGAGATATGACAGAACCTAGAAATTTGAAGGTCTCTACTATTGATACTGTGTTGTCTAGTATTGTAAGAGGTGGCAGCATGGGAGGGTTCTTCCTAAAATCGACCATCATTTCTACGGTTTTCAGTATGTTTAGTTCCAGAGTGCTCTGGTCGTACCCCGAGACTAGTTGTTCAACCCTCTGTCTGTATGCGGATTCATTGTTGTCTCGAATGAAACCAATCACTGTTGTATCATCTGTTGCCTGTATAACTTTGTAATTTATTGATAAGTTATATCTGATGAGTCTGAAGTAAACATATCTATATAGCCTGCTTTGCAAAATATAATTGATGGAAATGTGAAGAATCATTTTTTGATAATAAAAATTACAATGCTATGTATGGGAGGCAGCAGATTCAGACCATAAAAAAGCAGTCAAGGGTTAGTTCCCTTTACATTTCAAAGTTCATTCTTGTATGGAAAATATTATTAAAACTTCAGTGAGTTGCAAAGTTTATGTTTCAGTTGACAGCTGTTAAGACCCCTTTTGGAGATTGTCAATCTATCTTGTTTGACTAGAAATCTTTATAGCACAAACTGCAGTTTTTTAAGTAAATGTGCTTTGTTTAATTGATCAGAGGACATGTAGCAGCCCCTAGTGACAGAATTACAAAATAACAGGACTATGTCCCTACCTCTGTCTAGCTTGCCTGATAAATTTGTATTTCATATCTATCAGATAAGCTATACTGCTTTCTACTCCATAACATATTTTTTTATATATATATATATATATAGTCCAACCTTGTCTAATTGGTGCTTGATAAGAAACTTCAGGAAATACTAGGGCTAAACAAGATTGGGAAGCAGAAAAACATCCTGGGAAAAATACAGTGCCAAATTATTTCCATATTTTTGCCAGATAAAATAAATGGATATGTCCACAAAGTAACAAGTGGTCAGCTTGAATGAGGAATCCATAAACTGGCATTAGATTTTTTTCCAATGTTGCTGTCTAGTGGCTACATTTGTATAACACCACTGGTGATTAATAAAATATGTTGATATAAAAGTTAAAGATCAGCAGTAGTTGCCCAGAATAGCTGAAAATATTGCAGGAGTCTTAACAACTGAATACTAACACAGCAAGATATTTTTATTCATCTTTGATTACAATACTCAAAGATAATGATTTTCTTTTAGAGGTCACAAGGTTGCTTGACCAGTAATTAAATTGGAATCTTAGATGAAAATACCTTATGTACAGTATGGACTTAATTCATCCTTGCCAATCTATTGCCCTCCCCACACCCTCCGGAAGTGTTAATTTCAGCTTCATTAATTCCTTGATCTTTCTAAGGTCAAAGCAGCAAGCAAAAGATTAGTTGGAATAAGATCTAAAACAAAACCTAGAAAATATTGTAGGAGTCTTAAGAATTGAATACTAACACAGCAAGGTATTTTTATTCATTTTTATTCACCAAGAGCCATGATGGCACAGTGGTTAGAATGCAGTACTTGCAGGCTACTTCTGCTGAGACAGCAGGCTGCCAACAGTTTGGTAGTTCGGTTCTCACTGGCTCAACGTTGACTCAGCCTTCCATCCTTCTGAGGTTGGTAAAATGAGGATCCAGATTGTCTGGGGCAAGATGTGTGCTCTGTGAATATGTGCTCAATATGTGCTCTGTGAACCTCTTAGAGAGGGCTGTAAAGCACTGTGAAGCGGTATATAAGTCTAAGTGCCATTGCTAGAAGATGCAGCAGGTGGTCCAAGATCCAAAGTCAGAGTCAAAGGGTTCAAGAATTAATATCTAATGGCATGCAGCTTGAGTTAGCAAACAGTTGTTTCCAATGGAGAGGCTTGGGGTTACTGCTCTTTTAAGAAGAGACAATGTGGCTGTTGCTCATTATGGGAGGATGCAGCTCCATTCTTGCAAGGAAATTTGCAGAGTACTTTTACTCTTCTTTGCTTGGTGAACTCTTGCACTGAGTGGAGAGAGCAGCTCAGGCTCCTGAACTTCAGAGATCAATGGCAGGTGTTCTTGTTGATTACCAGACAGTAATACTTCAAATGCCTATAGGTCCTAAGGCATCCTTTGTGGCCCATCCTTTAACTCTAGAACAAGCTGCTAGCTTGAGCTCATTATGATAGTCTATGGCCATCATTTGGAAAAAGTCGATATATCTAGCCTGCTGTTATTTACTAGAAGTATTATACAGGTACTACAGTCTTTTGTCTATAGGTAGTCCTTGGCTTACAATCATTCATTTAGTGACTGTTTGAAGTTACAACAGTACTGAAAAGGTGTCATGACTTTTTCACACTTATGATTATAGTTGCATCCCTATGGTAACATGATCAAAATTCAGATGCTTGGCAATCTGCATGTATTTATGACAGTTGCAGTGTCCTAGAGTCACATGATCACCATCTGCAACCTTTTAACAAGCAAAGTCAATGACTTAACAAGATTCACTTAACCATGTTACTAAGTTAACAAGTGCAGGGATTCACTTTAACAACTGTAGCATAAAATGGGAAAAAACTCACTTAACAAGTGTCTTGCTTAGCAATGGAAATGTTGGGTCTCAATTGTGATTGTAAATTGAAGACTATGAGGGATTCAAAATTATGAGGGAAGCTGAAATTGAAAACATTTGGATATAATCAGATTGGCAGTGATCTATTGTAACTGACAGATGCTGTGCAAAGCTCTTCAGCTAAGATATTCTCCATTAACAAATCCTTTTAACTGGACATCCCAGGGAAGTGATTCAGCCACACTGCTTGTTTAAACATTCATCTATGATCCTTCCCCATCACTGGAGTTCCAATAAGCCAGAAAACTAATTAGCTGGATATACTAGTGGGTAACAGTATAAATCACAGACGGGATGCAGAATAATTTAAGATTTATTATTTAGTATTTGAAAATGGCAAACAAGGAAAACAGTGAACATCTGTCTCTTCTTCTCTACTTTTCTCTTTCTGAAATTAATTTTAAAAGATGTTCTTAGCAGTTAGCTAGTTAGTCCCCAAAGACAACTCTGAAATGTAAAAAAAATAATCTTATTAAAAGAGCTGGCCCAATTTGCTATCCTTAGTGACCAAGAAAATAAAACTTCTCCTTACATGAACAAAAACCTATTGGACAAGCAGTTTGAACTTACTTAAGTACTTATAGCAAACCACCATTCTATACTGAGAATACAGACTAATTTGAATGTTACATACAACTTTGTTCTCTCTTACCTTACAGTATCATACACTCTACAATTGTAGAGGGCCTTCACATAGATTCACCTGGTATGACCTTTCCTAGACTAGAAATCTTTTATTGCCAGTCTACTTGCTTATGGACTACTGCAATTGGCTTTTCATAGGGCTGACTTTGAAGACCACTTGAAAGCTCTAGGTATCTAGAATGCAGCAGCACAAGCAGTGGTGTGGACACTTGGTATGGTCATATAACACTTCTGCAAGTTGCACTGGATATCTGAGTGCAATTCAAGGTGTGAGTTATCACCTATAATGTTCCTTATGACAGAGGGCCTGATTAGCTGAGTGGCCACCTCGCACATCATTTCTGCCTTTCCCATAAAATCTGAGAGTGTGCACTTCATATCCCATCCATTAAGCGTTGCACTTGATGGGACCCATGAAGTGTGCCTTCTCTGTTGCAGCACCTGCCCTTTGCATCCCCCTTATGTTCAAACTGCCCTGACTGGGCCATTGTTTAAATGGCCTGTGCCAGTCTTTGAATAAGCCTTGTAAACTTGGCTTTTTCCTCAAGTTCAGGGATGGGTTAGGCTCTGTCCACCCAGATCATAGTATAACATTTTTATGGTGCATGTTTGTTCTTCATGTTGTGTTCATATGGTTTTAGTTTTGGTTGTAGAAATGTTGGTTTTACTTATACAGTTCCCAGAGTCGTTGCTGAATTAAGCAGTCTTACAAATCTACATTGTAAAGAAATAAACAAATATGTCTTTAGGCTTTTCAAGGAAGTGCTGCAATGCAGCAGTTGTGGCATTAGTGTCACATGAACAGCTTGCTGAATGTGTGGCTCAGGCTTCACCGCCTCTCTTCCTGCTTGCTCAGTTGGGGGCCTTTCCCAGCACCAATGCCTGTGACTTACTTGGAGGGAATAATTAGGCAAAATTGTTGGCAGCAATATGCAAGCATCACAGTTGCTGGGGCAACAGCTCTAGAGGAAAGGAACAGCCTGGGGGTGATCTTAGGTGGAACTAATGTGGGTGGGCTGCTGCTGTCTTTCCTAGGTCTGTTCAGCAAGCATACCCAGGATGTCCAGCAAAAAAGTCGAAAGGTGTTGAAAGGACATTGTTGAGGGGACATCAGGTTGAAAAAGTTTGGTCTAATGTTTAAACATGTTTTAAAATAACACTTCAGAACCAGAGAATTGTGTACTCTTATCTATAAAAATTGTATTCATTAGTCTCAAAGATACTTACAGTTCTCACCATATTTTGAAAGTTTTAAAATGTGTATTAAAGTACAAATTAGGAGCAGATGCAAGAAAGATGCTCAATGGTGAAAGTGCTTTTAGAATTTATTTTTCTTACTACTGGGTCAGGAATACCTGAGCAGAAACAAAAAAGTAAGACTCTTGCCTAGATGATTTAGGATAGCAAAATATCAGAATTTTCTTTTTAAAATATATGTACGTCTATTTTTAGAAACTTTATTTGTATATTTTCTATTTCAGGTAATGTGAGTCCAAGTTCTGTCCCAGGGGAAAAAAACAAACAGTCAGTCTGTGTGGTCTCATGACTGAAGAAAAAATACTGGAAAATTAGAATTCAAAAGGCATCTACTGGAATATACAATGTGCATTCTTTCAAACTTTCAGTCTGACATCCTCACAATGCTGCATGTAACCACTGCAGTTTCCAAGACAAAGCTGGAATTGCCAGTTAAAGCACACCTACTGAGTAAAAGTATGTTCTGGAAGATCCTTGCATAATGATAGCAATATTAATTTAAAAAAACATGACAACTGCATTTTGGATTTAACTCTATTACAGTATAGCTGTTGAAGAGTTGGGTGGCCTTATAAATGTCTAAACAAATAACATGTCAAGTGCTTTCCTTCTTTTAGTAATGTTGTTTTGTTTGTCAGGCTTCAGACTTGTTGCATCATTGATAATTGCACTATATTTTATTAACTTGCTGGGATGGAAAATTAAAAACAAAACTAGTTTGAATAAAGTATTTTCTAAAAATCTATAGCATCTCTATTTATATTTTTAAAATGTTTATTAAACCTTCTGTCCTGTTTTTCAACCTTTTCAGTAATATTAATGTATAGATAAGTCAGCCTTCCCAAGAGTACCATGCTCAGAGTAGCAGATGGACCTACATTCATAGGTTTCAGGGCTCATTCTCATGAATGAGAAATGCAATAATGAAATTACCATACTAATTCCTTTCCTTCTTTGTAAAACTTGACTCATAAGCCAACATAGGATGTAAGAACATAGGATGTAAGAATGGCCATTTAAATGAAGATCAGTATAAGAGATGCCTGCTGAGATGTACAGGACAGGCAAAGTTCAACATAGCCTCCATAAGTAAACCGATTGTAATAGTAGTTACAAGTAGTAAGCAAAACAAGTATTGGCTATTATAAATAATATTTAATCATTCTCATCCCCCCCTTATTCTTTTTTAAACCATGGCTAAAACGTCCTCCTCAATATTCAGAAAAAATCCTGCTATCTTGTGCCCAACAGAGACAGCATTATATGGACATTGCAATTTTGTACTTTCACACTCTATGAATAGCTTCAAATATCACGATATATTCCAGACATATAGGCCAGAGGTTTGTACAACTGTATACAGGTACAATCCAAGTATATCTGATTATATAAATGACCCTTAGGAACCACTAGTAATAAACATTACATTGCATTTTCTGCCATATCTAGGTGGTGAATTTTCCTTGAGTGCAACTTCTAATACCTATGCTAATCAAACCACAGGATGGAGGGAGGGAGAATCATTTATTGCTTTCTACAGGAGTTTGATTTCAAATATCATATTTCCTACTTATATGAAGACTTTCTACAACATATTGTAAATATGGGGAGCATCATAGCTGTTATAGAAGCTACAGTAAATGGAAAACATTCCAGTTCCTAAAGGTGCTTTTCAACCATGACCTGGATGATTGAAAATCTCTGTAGACCAGTGGTGGCGAGCTTATGGCACGCATGCCAGAGGTGGCACTCAGAGCCCTCTGTGGGCACGCATGCTGTCACCCCAGCTCAGCTCCACATTTCTCCATGTCATTTCTCGCTTTCATTTGTAGGGAAACAGAAGTTTGTGGGACTAAAAAAAAGTTGTCAATCAACTGCAAATTCTCGTGAAAGAAAAAGATCTCGCCTCCTGCAGAGCTGCCAGTGTGATGCCCCGCCACCCCACCGGCCAGCTGGTCTTCAGCTCTCCACCATCCCCATGCGTGGGATTTGCAGTTTCGGCACTCAGTCTCTAAAAGGTTCACCATCACTTCTATAGACATTCCACTTCCTAATATAACTGGCTAGAAAGATCTCAGGTTATCTTTTTAAGACGCTCTTAATTAGAGATCTGTTAATGACAATTGTGGGCTGAGTAGACAAATACCTGGATACATTCCCACATATGAATGTATTCTCCACTATCTCCATGAGATGTCTCAAGGTATTTATTAATATACATTTAACAACAGCAGAAATTGTTATAGTGATATACCTTTATCATCTTTGTATGGAACCTTTCATATAGAAATTGTGAAGCTTTCACAATACCCACCCATTTTTGATGTATGTTTGCAGTGTGACTTGGGAATCAGATAAATGGCACCTTAATTGCAGTTCTTTCAGATTTGGAAGCCATACTTCATTAAAGCATTTTTGTACTGCATTTTGATTCATTGCTACTATGCAAACTTCTGTACTTAAGAAAAAATTCCCTCATTTTTTCCATGTATACCTTACACATTTTATGGTATAGTGACTACCATAATACATTATTATTTATTTTGATGCAGGGGCCTTTTCATGTTCTCTGTTGTCTTTGAAACCTAATATTTTTTTCTGAAACCTTGTTTTAGTTTCCCATGCTTTATCTTGCTACATATTCCATCTGATCTTAGTTTCATGTCTACTATCCCAATCATGCTTCTTTCAAGATTTAGTGATAGCTGACACATTGAGCAATGTAGACTGCTTTTCCTGGACATTAAACTTATATACTGCTCCATAGCACTTTACAGCACTCTCTGAGAAGTTTACAAATGTCATCATATTGCCCCCAATAATCTGAGTCCTCATTTTAAAGACTTCAGAAGGATTGAAGGCTGAGTCAACCTTGAGCTGGTCAAGATCAAACTCCTGGCTGTGGGCAGAGTTCACCTGCAACACTGCATACTAACCATTGTGTCACCATGGCTCCTAGTAGTTCTTGTTGTTTGATAAAGACATCCAAGAAAATATGGTTTTGTTCTTATCCCATTGTGCATTTTAAAGCTGGCTTTTGTTGATTTCAGTGTTGCAGGACTCTTCTAGATTTTCTAAATTATGAGCTAAAGTTAAAGCAATGTACCTTGGAGGATTGAAATGTCCAGCTGAATATTTTAAATGTCACTTCTGAATCCGTTGATTATGTTACTAGATAACCCATAACCTGCTGGGTCATCGTTCCTTACTTAAACAGAGAAACAGAATGACGACTGATGGGCAAAAAAATCAGCGCAAGCAGGAGCAACTTCTAACAAGTTTCCCCATTGATTTCCTTGTGGAAGGTGGCAGGGAGCATCTTTATTCTGGATCTTTCCTTGCGATTCTGGAGACAATGCAGCCCTTTCATCCTCTGTTTCTTCAGTCTCCTCTTCCTTATCACATCCTGACATTTGGTGTCATCTCTTGACCATGACATCATTTCTTTCTACACGGTATTATTATAATGATATTTTTATTTTATTTTACCACAAAAAATAAAACTGTACATTGCCATTCTCATTTCAGAAATGTTTAATCCCTGTCAGTTTATCCAATGAGTTCTAGGAAGTGAGAAACACATGACCTCATGAGGGCTAAGGAAGGAGAGTCTACCTGATTCTCCAGTGGCTGAAGAAGGGACCAGTTTACACTCAGTTTCAGAGTAGGAAACAGTTGAAAAGTGAAGCAGGATGGATAAAAATTATGGTATAATGACTAATGTCTTCGACTGACACCAAAGAGATCCAGCTTCTATTCCATCTGAAGTCATAGCCCTAACCTGGTGGCCAACCTATCTCACAGGGTTGCTGTGAAGAAATGCAGGCCAATGGAGCACTATATATGTACCTTGAGGGCCTAACAAAGATGGGATATAGATACAAAGATGGAATATATGTGCATGTTTGTATGCCAAAGAAGAGAGATGTAAAGCAATAAAAATAACCAGACCTTTCTTTATGTACCTTAAAGCTCTTTCTTTAAGAGTCACCTTGGTTCTAGGTGAGGGAAGGAGCAAAGGATTGTGAGAGTGGCAGGGAAACAGTCACAGACTGTTCAAAATGACCATCATGTGATCACAACAGCAGCTCAACCACAGCAACAGCTTGAAGTAGCTGTAATTTTCACAAATTTCATTTCCTCGGGAGACAGGAGTCCCATATTTTGAATACACTCTATTCAAAATACGAAATTCAAAAATGGATTCAAAAATTGTTGGCCTACGATGCACTGTTTTTCCCACTTAATGTAATGAAGAGAATTTTAGTAGCATATGGAAGATGTAACAGCTGGCCAATTTGTTCTTCAGGCATTGTGAGAGCTATTGTGCTGTTACCTCAGAACATCAGATGACTAGGACTAGGATTGAATAGCATTCAAATCTTCACTCAGATGCCTAGCTCACTTGGTGGCTTTGAGCCAGCCTTTATCTTTCATTTTGATCTATGACTCAGAGTTGTTATGGCGACAGAAACGCACAAGAGAAATTCACATATTGCCTTAAGCTCCCTGGAAGGCAGGATTTAAATATGACAAATAAACTATATAGTGTTGTAAACTATAAGAAAGCTATCTGACTAACGGAGATTAACAAAACAGGTTTTTTACAGAGGAAGGTTTATTTCCTCCTTTCATAATATTATAAAACTTGGATCTCCAGTCTCCTTTGCTGATGATGTTTGTGTAATCTGTTGCTCTCATCTATTTCAAGATAGGCTAAACTACAAATTATTTGAAAACATAGCAGTTACTATCCTATAGAACAATAGTGACACACAGTGGTTAAAGAAAAACCAACATTTTTCCTTCCCATCAGGCAAAGCAATACAACAAATGCATCAAACATATTTCATTGAGATCAATCTTCAAGCTACTGGCAGTATAAAAATTTTAAATTACAAAAACTATTATCCAGGCATAGGCATATTACAATCTTCTTCTTTTGGCTGTTCCTGTTAGGGGTCGCCACAGCAAATCATCTTTTTCCACCTAACTCTATCCTCGGCATCCTCTACTCTCGCTCTAATTAACATATTACAAATTAACAATATTACTAACTAGCATATTACAATAGTAATACAAAATAATTATTTTCCCAGTAGGTTTCATTTAATCAGGGAAATCAACTTTTACTACCCCAATTTCTTCATATTATAGAGATCGTAACTTCTAGAATTTTCAGACAGCACTGTCAATATGTTGAGAATTATAAAAAAATGGACTAAACCACGCTTTACATAGTAGTCCTAATGAAAATCACACCTATTCTGCACATCCATGATATTTCTTTTAAAAAGTCCTAGAAAGTGTTTAATGCATACAATTAATATAAAACGCAGCTACGATTTTAGGTTAGCAATATCTCCTATTCTATACAAAATCTCGGACAGTTCAATGAATTATTCTCTATTAAGAAAGGTTCTATGTTCTGTCAAGGCTCTGATTTTTCTTCCAAGTTCCTTCAATAGTATTATGTTTATTATTTATCTATTTGCTAATACTCTGTCTCATTCAATGCACTCCCGGTAGCTGTGCACAAGAAGACCGTCCAATAGGTAACCCTAATCCAAACCATAAAACACTTTATACGTCATAGCCAGCACTTTGAATTGCATTTGGAAGCATACATGCAGCCAATGTAGAACTTACAATACAGATGTAATGTGATGGTTCTCATCCATAACCAGCTTGCTGCATTTTATACCGATTGAAATTTCAAATCTCCAAGTCACCTTTAAAGCTAACCCCAACAGAAATTAAGTGTTGTTGGCAAACATGGAATAATGACTATTGTTGCCAAAGTCATCAGATAAACTTGCCTCTATTGCTGGACCATGTGATTCAAACACTGCCTTGACTTGTTTGTTCTGAAGGGACACTATTTACAATTCTTCTCTTATAATCTGAATAAATAAAAAGAATAATTCCTTTTACCAATACTGTCACTGCCACATATTCAATTACACATAAAGTCTCCTCTTCACCCCCTTAGGAAAATTAGTAGAATCGTTAGAGAGAAAAAGTTGCAGACATGGGGCAGCATTCAGGTACAGGTAGGGATGGAAGGTCCTCTGGAGTCAGAATGAGTTCTTCAAAACAGATCATACCAGACAAACCTTATTGCTTTCTTTGATAAAGTGATTAAATTAGTGGATCAGAGAAATGCTGTGAGCATAGTGTACTTGATTTCAGCAAGACATTTGACATGACATTTGACACTTCTTGATAAGATAAAAACAATGTGGGATAAACAATACCACCACCAGTTGGATTCACAATTGTCTGACCAATGGCACCCCGAATGGAACTACATCTACATGGAGAGAAGCACACAGGCAGGAGGGATGGATTAAATCATGGAGCTAAATCATATGAACAGTTGAGGGAGCTAAGTATGTCAAGCCTATTGATGAGAAGGATTAAAAGGGACCTGGTAACTGTCTTCCAGAAGGGATGTCACAAAGAAGAGGAAACTGACTTATTCTCCAAAGCATCAGAGAGCAGGAAAAGAAGTAATGGGTGGAAGCTTGTTAAAGAGAGATCCAACCTAGAATAAGGAGATATTTTCTGGCAGTGAGAACAATTAATGGAATAGCTTGCCTCCCAGAATTGTGGGTGTTCCATCACTAGAGGTTTTCAAAAATAGACTGGATAACCATTTGACTGAGATGGTATAAAGTCTCCTGCCTTGAGCAAGGAGTTGGACTAGAAGATCTCCAAGTTCCCTTTCAGCCCTATGATTCTATATTCTATATCAATTAAAATTATGGTTACAGCAGCTCCTTCCAGGAATACAACATCTCGATTTTAGGACTGGCAATCCTATACTAATTTTTTTCAGCTCAGCCTATTGCCTTGGAATCTAAGAATTTCTTAGTTACTTAAGCAAGCTATTATTTATTCTTCCAACCTGAATTCTCCGTCGAATGTAGAGAGATAATCCATAGATAAATGGGTTATGTCTTGTCTTTCCTAGATCTATGACTGA
>JAEANM010019794.1:0-12271 GCA_017656035.1 Myanophis thanlyinensis | reverse complement strand
ACTCCCTGTAACTCTGGCCTGTGATGCATCTCCTTATGGGGTAGGAGCAGTTTTGAGCCATGTCCTACCAAATGGAAGGGAAGCTCCCATTGCATATTATTTGAGAACCTTGTCTCCAGCCGAACGTAACTATAGCCAAATGGATAAGGAGGCTTTGGCTCTAGTGGCTGGAGTCAAGAGGTTTCACGAATATTTGTATGGGAGACATTTCACTCTAATTACAGATCACAAGCAGCTGTTTTGACAGAAGATAGGCCTACCCCCCATCTTGTCTCCATGTTTCACAAGATGGATGATTTTTTTAGCAGCCTATAACTATTCATTACAACATCGGCCAGGAAAGTGCTATCAAATGCAGATGTCCTGAGTCGATGCCCCCTGCCCAACCCCCTCGAAGACCCAGCCCCAGCTGACTCCATCCTTTTCATCGATCAGTTCACACCGGGACTAATTGCTGCTTCAGACATTGCGAAAGCTACTTCAAAGGACAAACTGCTGGCACAAGTTTCTTGTTGGGTGGGGAGGGGGTGGCCAGCCTCACCAGTAAAAGAGGAATTTCGACCATACTGGGTGAGGCAGCAAGAATTATCTTTATTAAAGGGTTGTGTTTTGTGGGGAGATCGAGTAATAATCCCTAATGTGTTAAGAGATAAAATGCTGAAACTTTTGCATGAAGGGCATCCGGGGGTGGTCAAAATGAAGGCCTTGGCCAGGAGCTATACCTGGTGGCCGAAAATGGATGAGGCTATAGAGAAGTGGGTGGCTGTTTGTTCCCCATGCCAGGATTCCAGACCCAATCCCCCAGCAGCCCCATATAGGGAATGGAAAAGCCCAGGGGCCCATGGTCTTGAGTCCACATAGACTATGCGGGCCCAATGCAGGGGCAAACCTTTTTAATCATAGTAGACGCATTCTCAAAATGGCTAGAGATCTTTAGAATGAGTTCAACCACTGCAGAAGCCACAATAAGGGTGTTAAGATGACTATTCACCACCCATGGCCTTCCAGATGTATTAGTATCAGATAATGGGCCTCAGTTCACTAATAATGTGTTTGAGGGGTTCTTAGCAGACCAGGGAATTTGGCATGCCCTTGTCGCTCCATATCATGCCCAGAGCAATGGACAAGCTGAGATTTTTGTCAAATTAGCAAAAAGCGCATTAAAGCGCATGGAAGAGGGAGGCTGGCAACACAGAATTGATGAATTCCTTCTAATATAACATATAACACCAAACACAACAACTGGCAAGAGCCCGGCTGAATTATTAATGGGCCGGAGACTCCGAAACAAATTAGATAAGATTCACCCCAAATATATTCAAGAAAAAATAGACGAAAGCAATACAAGACATAAAGAATTCCAAATAGGGGACAGGGTATATGCTAGGAATTATAGTGAGGGGGCCCTTTGGTTACCTGGAGAAATAACTGCAGTTACAGGTCCCTGATCTTATCGGTTACAGGTTCCTGATGGGCAGATTTGGAAAAGGCATTGGGACCAGGTCCGGAAAAGAATAGAACAGCCAGAGGGAGAAGCCCACGGGGAACAGCCTACCCTAAAACCAGAAATAGAAAACTTAGCTGAAAATCCAGATTGTTCCAGTAATGCCTCTTCAGCGGTGGGCCCAGCCACACCCGAAACAGAAATCCCGAATGTTCCGGGGGCTGGGCCAGAGGCGGCAGCAGGCCTGCCTTCACAGGTTGCTGCCGAGCATGAGAATGAACTGCGCAGGTCAACCAGGGCCAGGCAATGCCCTGGGTACCTGCGTGACTACCTTACTACCTGATTGGCTGAGCCTGTTCTAAGGAGGGAGGGGTGTTCTATACCATATATGGTATGGCTGGAGACAGAAGTCTGGTGCGGAGAAATCGGAGAGCGGGAAAAGCCTGCTCTCCGATTGGTTGAGATGCGCTTTGTATATAGTATAAATAGCTGTCAATTGCCTTGCTGTTTGTTCTTGTTTGAGTTCTTTCGCATGTAAATAAAAGAGCTGATTTCAGTAATGCAACGTCTCGGTCTCTAATTCCTGCACTAAAACAGGAACCTCCAAAAAAAGAATAAGGAGGAATTTTCTGATGTGAATGCTATTAAGCAGTAGACATAATGGTCCATCATGAGTCTTGCAAGCAAAAGTTGGACAACCATTTGCTGGGTGTGTTGTAAGGATTCTTGCTTTGGCATTGTTAGTCTCAAATATGTAATAGTACTAATAGTAGTAGTAAATTTACCACTGATTCTATTTCATTTTCTAGTCAGAGGAATAAAAATGATAGAATGCATAGCCTCCTAAGATGATTTCATGAAGATGATGTCAATGGAAAGTTTTTAAATATATGTTTGACATCCTAGTGCTGATTTTCTATATGTGAAGAGTTTTCATATTGAGATGCAATGATTCCCCATTCAGCTGGTAGAACAAGGCATCAAATAGCTACTTTAGGACTTGATTGATAAATTGAAAGAAACTACAGAATTCACTTTAGTTATCGGTAAGCTTTTTTGGCATAAAATGTCCATAGAAGATAATGTTTTGTGCTGAGAAAATAACATTTGCTTGTTTGTTTACATTTATTTGCTACTCATCTCACCATGAGGCTACATAAGATGGTTTTCAACAATAAAATGAAAAAAATGTTAAAAATATATCTCTAGAGAAAATATGTAGAGAAAAATGTAGTAGAGAAATGTATTCTCATGTAGTAGAGAAATGTATTCTCTATCCCCCATTTATGGGTACAAGGTGGATAGAGACTTGTTTATCTCTACTTGGTTAGCAGACAAGTGCATGAATCTTTTGACGAGCAGGACAAAGAATAGCTTTTGAAAGGAATTTTTACCTGGAGATTATATATGGTTTATGTCCTTTATCCACGGTGAAATTAAAGAACCAAGGGAAATCTCATCCATAGACTTCCTACTGTCCTAGATTATTTAGTTCTACAGACAAAAGGTTCTTTAAAGTTGTTCTGTTTGTTTACTCGTTCAGTTTGTAGCCCATCTTCTCATTTATGATCAAATGATCTAACAATTGTAATTAGAAAGATAGTTTCGGTATTTATTGCAACAAGCTCCATCACCATGTTCTTCCCTATGTGTTAAACATTTATTTCTCTGGTAAAATATATAACTGGAGTTTCAGTTCCTTTGTGAGATACTCCAAGACAAACAACCTTGTTTTTTCCTTCTCCTGTTCCAGGCAACAACTGTGGGGTTTCAAGCTTAGATATTGCTATTAAGCTGCCACAACGAGAACGACCTATAAACTACAGAATTGATGGTACCAATGCTGTCATGCCCCGGATAGCAGAGGTACAGTATTTTATTACTCCTTTCATTGGAAATAATTATTTTGGAGTTTCAAGTTCAAATGCATCTTTTTTCAAGAACTGGGAAAAATTATACAGAATTTAGTGAAACAAGAAAGAAAACTTAAATCAGTTCTCCCTATTGGAATTGTGGCAGTTGGAGATTAGCCCATGTTCAAGCATCAGATCCGGGGAGACTGGCTTAAAACTACTAGCTTCTTTATCAACATACAATGTAGTTTGCAAAATTGTGTCTGTACTTTAAAGAACTATTCCATTTGTGATAAGAAACAGATTTGAATGGCTTTGGTGGACTTTTGGAGCACTTCATGGCTTAGGAAGTTAAAATAATGTCATTAAAACAATTTTGTTGCTATTTCTGATGTTGTACAAGGAATTTAGCATCAAAGTAGAGGTATGATACCAATAGAGTTGTATGTTTAAATATGGATGTGGTATAAATAAGCAGAAATAAATGTTTCTGAAATAATATTTGAGGGAAAAGTACATGAAGGAACGTAAACTATGGCAGGAATTGTTTCATCCTTTCATCCACTCCTTTTTTTGCTGCTTACCTGGAGCTCTACTCCAGCTCTTGACTGTAAATACAATTCAGAATCATAGAAAATATAACTCAGAGGGAAAAAGCCCTCATAATCTGCATCTAAACTTTATGCACCAATCTGACCTTCTGATGTGATCTGAATTAGAGGTGAAATTCTAGCAGGTTCACTAGAACCGGTAGTAAAAATTCTAAGCAGTTTGGAGAACTGGTTGTTAGAAGAAATCTCCTTTAGTTTTTTATCACTTTACAGGATTAATGCTGTAAGAAAGGTAGGAAAAAAACATTCTAGTGTTGTTTCTAGTCTACTCTTTGTTGCCCTGCTTACAGAAACTGCCCACCCAGTCACATGACACCCCCAGCAATGCCCACCAAGCCATGCCTACAGAACCAGTAGTAAAAAAAATTGAATACCACCACTGATCTGAATCATCAAAGATTGACTGGACACCTACCCAGATTCATGTTTAAAATGGCGATGAAAAGAGCTTCTGATTATCCCAATCTTAGCTTTTCTATTTAACAAAGGAACTACTCCTCTTCCAGAATTAGGCCTGCCATGGAGCTGTGTGGATGTTTTTAGATGGCAGAATTTAAGAAATAAGACTCAAGAGCCAGACTATAGTTATGCCTTTGGAACACATCTACCCTATAAAATAAACAATTTGAAACAGATTTGAGTTAATAAGAAACCATATAGATTTTCTATCAGTAAATTACAATAATAGACAACTAACAGAGTGCTTTAGATTTTAACTTTAATCCATTAACAATTTTTCTTTCATATATGTAATATATGACAGGTCAATTGGGTTACAAATAGAAATAAAATTTGGACTTGTTTTGCAAAGGGGAAGCTATTATTGTTGCAAAAGAGTTCTCAGTGTTCAGTTAGGGGAGACAATATATGTATCTGTCCCTTTTTCAATTCACATTTTTCACTGTTTTTTGTTTAGTTTTGTTCTGTCTCTGTTCAATTTTTTTCTTTTGGATTTTGGATCCTGTAAATAGTAGTAGAAAATAGAACAACTGTAGCAAAAGAAGGCAAAAGTAGTACTAAAAGTATTACTAAAAGTAATAAGATACTTTGGATGCAATCCTTAAACATCTGAAATCCAAATCATTATGAATGTACATCAATACAGAAATTGCTAAGATTGGTACACAATAATTTAATTAGTTTTACGTTCATTGTGTCTTTCAAAAAGAAGAAGGAAAGTAGTTTTCTTTATGATTTGATTTTGTTGATACCTTTCTAATATACTGTCATTTCTTCATCCAAATATTTGATTGGGGTCTTTCTTATATTTTGAAGTCTATTCCACCTCTAGCTCTTATCCGGTTATAACAAAGTCAATAAAATACTAGCAATAGTAACAAATAAAATCAAAATAGCCAAGGAAGTGCAGTTGAAGGTCATGCTAATTCTGGTTGCATTTCAGACCAAACTCAATGAAGACTTCATTGTGTCAGCATCAGGTGTGGGAAAAGCAACAATGACTGTTTTGACAGTTTATAATGCAGAGTTACGGGAGGATGCAACTGTTTGCAACAAATTCCTTCTTGATGTTTCTGTTGAAATCATCCAGTTGAGTAAGTTTGACTGGTGGCTTTTGGCTTGCTAGAAATAGATTCTAATGGAATTTATGGTGGGGGGGGGAGATTAAAGTATTTCTATTCATTATGTCAGGATCCCAATATGGAATAAGCTTTCTCTACTACTTATTCATAAAAAGTCTCTCATTTGATAGAAAATAACATTAATAATTTCATACTTAGCTGAAATCCAGTTCTTGAAGTCAACAAAATAATTTATTTCCTGTTGCCCTGAACAAGCAGGTATTGAGAGCAATGAAGGATAGGTTTTGGTGTTGAAATATGTAGATTGGACAGGAACTGAAGTTGTAGGCAACAGACATGTTATTGTCATTTATATTTCTTCAAAGGCAAAGAGAAAAAAAATCCTATTAGCTCATGTCTAGCAATGAAGAGGATATTAGATCCATATTGCCAATATAATTCCTAACTAACCCCAAACTAACAGCAACTGCAGTCCATGAGAGGCTTGCAAAACCAATTAGGATTTGGACAGATGACCATAGGGCAGAAGGCCTCTTGTTGCCCACTAATTAATTAATTACAGATTAACAGAGTTGGAAGGGACCTCGTAGGTCTAGTCCAACCTCCCCACCCAAGTGGGAGACCCCTACACCATTTCTGACAGATGGCAGTCCAATCTCTTCTTGAAAGCTTCCAGTGATGAAATTCCCATAACTTCTGAAGGCAAGCTGTTCCATTGGTTGATTGCTCTCACTGTCTGAAAATTTCTCCTTATTTCCAGGTTGAATCTCTTATCTGTTCTGTTCTCCTATCACTTAACTAATTATGCCAAATCTAAGAGCCATGTTGGGCTGAAAGATGCCAAAGAGAAAATGACTTAATGCCATTCTTAATTTTAGAAACTCCAGAAAGAGATTAAATGAAGGATGATTTTTAGGTGCTCATTGATTGGTTTGCAGCAGGACCCAAATTTTTATTGGTTTCATATCTGTGTGCCATATTGAAGCACTCTGCAAGATATAATTCATGATATTGTTTATTACATGTTTATCCCATTTTTCCTTTGCAGAACCCAAATTTATTTATCCAATTTGCATGCCTTTCATCTTACAGTTCAAGGCAACTCTCAGCGACTTAATGCTTTTACTACCTGCTGTGGTATTCTTGCAATACTTCAATACAATATGTTAGGAAAAACAGTGATACATACACATACACATACATAGATACCCACACAAAACATATAACAGCAGATTGTGTAAAGAAAAAAGATTAAATTTGGTTCTTGCAAAATTAAGAATAATAGTAGTAGCACTTAGACTTATATACTGCTTCACAGTGCTTTACGGTCTTCTCTAAACAGTTTACTGAGTCAGCATATTTCCCCCAACAATCTGTGTCCTCATTTTACCCACCTCAGAATGATGGAAGGCTGAGTCAGTTGAGCCAGTGGGAATTGAACTGCTGGCTGCCAGCAGTCAGCAGAAGTAGCCTGCAGTACTGCATTCCAACCAGCTCTTTATACAATAAGTTGTATTTTACACTCAGCTGGAAAATTTCTAGCTCATACACTTTAGAATCAACATAATCAAGTCTTCAGTTATTGAAACTGGGTTTGTTATTCTTTGTTTAAACATTCTTTATTCACATGATTTCTTTCAAGAAGGAACCAATCATAAAAATAGAGGGTAAAAATGATTAAATCAATAATTTGTTTTCCAAGGAGATGTTAGAGCCAGATAATCAAACTTTTCATCTTTTAAAAATGGCTAAGAATTTGTACAGAATCTGATTCTCCCTCTTTCTTTTGTAATTTTTAGACTTAGAACAGGCAAAGAGAGCCAAGGGAGCCCTCATGCTTAAAATCTGCACTAGGTAAGAATGCTGAATGGTAAGGAAAACTTTGAATTGTAACAGGACATTTAGAATAATAACTTCGAGAAGCACTTGTTTTACTTTTTAAGAAAATAGTTAAATGTTTCCCAACTTTGCACTCTATCTCTGCTTGTATATCGATCTATTTTTTTTGTGCACCATCTTAATTTGTAGCATTTTGTTGTTTATGGATGAAACAAAGAGCAGGGTCACAGGTCCTTCAGATTGATTTAGGGATGTAGAAATTGTAATATGCTTCAGCAGGATGGCCAGTATATGTATGGGAAACCTCCAGGGGACTCTAGAACTGTAGGCTAGACTCAGAAGTTGAGAAAAATAACCTAGGAGAAAACAATGGCAAATATATTCCACGTTAATGGGAAAATTCCACAAACTTCTTCATGAATCCATCAGATGTTGAGTTGGACTCAAAAGAAATATAGAGCAAGACCAATAGTATGTCTTCAGCTTGGTTTTTGCCATTGAAAGAATAAAAATATATTTTAAGCTTTAATGGTTGTTATTCAGTTTTCACCAAAATTCATAAACCTTGCAAAAACTTCCATGAAAATTGATATGGGAGTTAGAAGCACATAGATTTGGTGGCTCAAGTGCCAGCCTATAAGATGTGTTAATAGCTGGATTTCTCCCCTTTAAAATGAAACATTTTCAAAAACACAGAAGTTCCTTCATCGCAATGAACAGGGAACTGTTTGTAAACTAGGAAATCCATCTTTGGACAATTTTCATCCATTCTTGATTTTAGGTATCTGGGAGAAGTTGATTCTACAATGACAATAATTGATGTTTCTATGCTTGACTGGTTTTCTCCCTGATACAGAAGACCTTACAAGGGTAGGCAAATTTTGCATGGGGCTTGAAATGGCTGTTTCTATAGTTCAATAAAGATGCTGAATTAGAGAATGTGTTATAGTTAATAATTTGCCTATATGATTAAAGCTGCAGAGAGAATGAATGAATCTTCATTACCAGTAAATGAATCAATAAGATGCTGAATTTTATGACACATAAAAGGCATTATCTTTTAATAAAATCAGCAGCATGCATCTCTTCCAGTGAAGACTTGATTCTGGAATTGCTGTGACAAATTAATAATAGTAAAATTCTTTTTGGTTGCCTCCAAGTCTCTCAGGTATACAGTACATCCTGTGAATCTTGAAAATACTCACAGATTTTGCTATAAATGTAACGTGTGCCAGTATAAATGGCTTCAGTCATCTGCAATTCATGTATTTGAATCATCTGCAACTCCTGAAGTCAATGTCATTTTTCCTTTCCTTTCATTATTTAGCTTTCTAAAGGAGTGGACAGATACATCTCCAAGTTTGAAACTGACAATAACATGGCTCAAAAAGGAGCTGTTATCATTTACGTAGACAAGGTAAATACTTATGGAATCAATTTCTTTGAATAGTTGCATGGTTGGTTATTTGGTTTGCTAGGCAAATTCAGGAATGTGTTATACTATAAAAGATAGGATATATATTCAGCAAAATAAACCTACATAATCCACTATTAACTGCAACAGATCATATATCTAATAAGAAAGAGATATAATTATATCTTGTAATATGGGATACATTATATTTAGAAACTGCATCTCTGCTATATTTATGAATAATTGGATAAATGTAATACTGCCACCTGTTTTCCATGATTGCAGTGAAGTACAAGCTACCAGCCCCTGAGCTAGTAAATGTATACTGGTCTAAATTATGCTACTAGTCCATATTCTGCCACAATACTGAGAATGGTAACTAGTGTTGTCTTCAGTAGATACCTTCAGCTTTATTTTCCCTTCTACTAAATATCATCTGTCATTGAGAGAACCTCAATCACTCCTCCTAACATGGGGAAGGTGGAGCAGGCTTGAATGGATGCTTAGAACAGCATAACTTACCCTCTGCCAAGTGGCAGACAAATATAAGAGGGAAGCATGGGGTGAGTCAATCCAACCCATCTATTTTGAAGTCTGAAGCCTGCCCTGATATATGTTGATTCAGCTATTTGTGAACACAGATCTAACACTTTTCTGAAAGAGATAAATATAGTTAATGAATAGCCTGGGTCACCAGTAAAAGGGGGGGGGGCACATGTAGGTTGAAATAGGAAGGTGTAATTGATAAGGAGAGAGCTACATTCCTGCCTTATAAGCCAGGTCATATAGAAAACCTCAGGCATATAAATCTTGACACATTTACACGTTTATGTTGCAAGGTCAATGAGAGGAGAAAGGGGAGTTAGAAATGGAACCTTCTTATCTTGTTTTCATTCCATAACTTTAGTTCCCATGAGAAATTCTTTTTGGTGCTTTGCACCTATGGGGAGAGGTGTCTTCCGAAGTGGTTGGACTCCTTTTTGAAATGGTTGGACAATAATTAACATGTGATAATTAGTGGGGTGGAACTTTGGATTTTACTTGGGTGAAGGAATCCCGGAAGCTTTAGATTCGGGATTCAACAGATCGTACCAGTACAATGTTTTCAATAAAATCTTAGTCCTTTGACTTTGCTTCTCTGGAGTTCTGATTGCATTGATGATGTTGTGTGGAACCCTGACAAGAATTCTTTATTGGCCAAATGTGATTGGACACACAAAGAATTTGTCTTCGGTGCATATGCTCTCAGTGTACATTAAAGAAAACAGTACATTCATCAGGAATCATTGGATACAACACTTAATGATAGTCATGAGGTACAGATAAGCAGTCAAATCATACTAGGAGACAATAATCAATCTAAATCATAAGGATACAAGCAACCAGTTATAGTCATATTGGGATGGGTGGGTGATGGAATGATAAGAATAATAGTAATACAGACTTAATAGTTAGACTTTTGAAGGAACTATTTGTTTAGCAGAATGATGGCGTTCGGGAAAAAGCTGTTGTATCTAGTTGTTCTTGTGTCGAGTGCCCTAAAGTGTCATTTTGAGGGTAGGAGTTGAAACCGTTTATGTCCAGGATGTGACTGGTCCTTAAATTTTTTCCCAGCCCTCTTTTTGACTTGTGCAGTTCTGATTATCCTCTGTATCTGTCTTGTTGGATTGCAGAACCAAACCAGACAGTTATAGAGGTGCAGATGACTGACAATAATTCCTCTGTAGAACTGTATCAGCAGCTCCTTGGACAGTTTGAGCGTTCTGAGTTGGCGCAGAAAGAACATTCTTTGTTATGCTTTTTTGATGACGTTTTTGATATTAGGTGTCCATTTTAAGTCTTGTGATATGATAGAACCTAGAAATTTGAAGGATTCTACTGTCAATACTGTATTGTCTAGTATTGTAAGAGGTGGTAGTACGGGAGGGTTTCTCCTAAAATCTACCACCATTTTTACCTTTTTTTTATAAAGATTTTTTTATTTTCAAACAAACATACATACATACACAAACAAAACATAAAAAAATAAAACCATCTTCCAGTTACAGTGTGTCAGTTGGTTACAATTTTTTGTGCTATCATTTCATAGTCCTCACTTACAGTTTATATAAATTCTCACATTATCATTCTAGTATATATTCATACATTATCAATCACTTAATTGTTCTTTTGACTAAACTATTATTCCATCATTTTATACATCTGCTAAATTTTATATGGATATTATACATTCAAGCAATGGATATATATTTTTACATTATATTCTGTATCATTCTTATATTGTAAAACTTAACATGCTTCAATTACTGCATCTTTCCATCTAGCCATTGATAAAATAAATCCCAAATCTTATAAAATTGTCTATCTTCTTGTTCTCTAATTTCAAATGTCAATTTACAACATATGGTAATAAGAGCCAGGTATCTAATGACATTTCCAACATTTATCTGATTTATTCTTGAACATTCTCGCAATTCTTGTCAGGGTTAGGTTCCACCTGTAAAACATCTTATGCAAATTTTCTTTATAAGCAGTTGACATTGTCATTTTATAATTTTGAGACCACAATTTTTGCCATTTCTCTAAATCAATCCCATATCCAAAATTTTTCCCCCAAGCGATCATCGTTTCTTTAACTTGCTCTTCTCTAATTTAAACTCTAATAAGTATCCATAAAGTTTTTTAATTACCTTTTCATCAGTACCTGTTAAAATTTTATCTAAATCAGTCAATTTTGCATAAAAACCTTCTGTTTTAGAATCTTTATCAAATCTAGATTGTATTTGCATGTATGAAAACCAATTCATCTTTATACCTTGTTCTTTCAGTGTTTGCATAGATTTGAGTTTACCCTTTTCATCTAATATCTTTCCATATCTGTTTATTCCTTTTTATATGTTATTGGATAAGAAAAAGCTTCAATAGTAGATAACCAAAGTGGAATTTTTGAATAGTATTACTTTTTAATCTTTTTGCAGTTTAGCAACAATGCCTCTCAAATATAATGCATTCTAAAATACCTCTGTGTTTTAGTTCCCTTATACCAGAGGAAGGCATGCCATCCCAACAGCAAGTCAGGTCCTTCTAAAGTCAATAATCTACTATTCCTTAGCATTATCCATTCCTTTGCCCACATCAAATTTTTCTCCTGGTAGTATAATTCCCAATTGAGCAAAGCAAATCCTCCTCATATTCTTGTATCTTGTAACAATTTAAATTTCATTCTTGCTTTTTTCCCCTGCCAGATATAGTTCAACACTATTTTGTTTAAGTTTTCAAAGTACTCTTTTCCCAACTTAACTGGAATTGTCTGGAATAAATATAAAACTCTAGGCAATACATTAATTTTAACTGTAGATATTCTCCCAATTAATGATAATTGTAACTTTTCCCACTTTATCAAATCTGTAGCAATCTGCTGTTTGAGTTAAAGATAATTATCCTCTTTAAGTGTACTACATTTTGCCGTTATATATATCCCTAAATATTTGGCCTTATTTGTGACCTGGATCTTCAGAGCTTCCTCCAATTCTTTCTTTTTTCTTACTAACATGTTCTTTGTTAATATC
>JAEANM010019792.1:0-12272 GCA_017656035.1 Myanophis thanlyinensis | reverse complement strand
CAGTAATGGTCTGAATCTCAGGGGGGAGTTCGTTCCATAAGGAGGGTGCAGCCACAGAGAAGGCTCGAACCCTCAGGGCCGTCAGGTGACATCGGCCCGACGGTGGCACCCCGAGGAGGCCTGCCCTGTGGGAACGCACTGGTCGGTTGGAGGCTGATGGTGGCAACAGGCGGTCCTGTAAGTATCTAGTTAACTTTTAGCAAGGCTTAGTATAATTCAATCCATATATTGTGTAATAAGCTTTAAATCCGAACTACTAATTACTTAGAATATTCGTGTCCGGAAATGATGCAGTACAGAAGATAGAAAACAAATCTGTCTAAAGATTTGGAAACGTTTTGGCGATATGCCTTGAAGCACTGTCTTGTCATTTTGCAGGGGACATTCTGCTTCCAGCAGTGAGGTTCATAAGCATCATAGATCCCAAACTTTACCAATAATCCGTGGGAAAAATGCCCTTTCCAATCACAAACTCCTACAGATGATAGATAGCACCATTCCAAGTAAGTATTTTGTAGCTGAACATTTAATGGAGCGATTGTGATACTTAATGAAATAACCCTGACAATAACATTCTCCATTCAATGTTATGTAAATAATGTGAGATAATGACAGCTATTATGTTTTGTTGTCTCTTTATTCGGTTTTATTTATACATAGTGAAAACATTTACCAGTCTCAATATCTATAGAAATGTATTTCATGTTTTCCTAGATTGTGTTGTGTATTCTTGTGAATTTTATGGTTTTGCATATATATAAATATTCTTTTTATGAGCTCATCCATGTTCTTGTCATTTATGCTTGTTCAGTTGTTATGGTACATTAAGAGTGAAGACCAGCTGTTGTATATGATTAAGACAATTTCAAGCTATCATTTTTAGTATAAAAATTAGACATAAACGCAATAACTCTAATGTAGTTCTCATATGTGTACTCATTACCATAAATCCTTTCTATGCATGTGATTTATAAAACGATGAAAATTAGGTTGATTAATTAGCATACTATTATTTATTGATAATCGTGTTCATTAATTCATTAAAATGTAAATCTTGCAGCAAATCTGAGCAACCAGTAGGCTTCATGATAGCATACAGTCAGAAAACCAGAAGATATTGAACTGCAGTGCTATAAATAGATTCTCTGCAAGTGCTAAACTAACAAAAATTACAATAAACCTGTACACAATAACTAACAATGACACAATAAAGTTGTGGGCATATACAAATAAACCCTTCTTGCTTTCCATCATTCTTAAATATGCAAAAATGTATTTAAAAAGACAAGTTTATAAGAACGATTAAAGACAAATAGGATTTTTTAAAAATAAATGTCACAATATATTTTATTTGTGTATTTTATTTTATTTAATTTATTCAGAATTAAAATTTGGTATAGAGTTTAGATACCTATATTTATTTACTATTTGTATCCTGACTTTTCAGTCCTAAAACACTTACAAGCCCTGACAAAAAATTATTTATTTATTTGCTCAATTTGTATTGCCAACCATCTCATTTTTATGTGAATCTTACAACCACAACAAAAAGGTTAAATTGTATCAAGGGAGTGCACTGGTGAAAGATCTGCTTTTATTCCTCAAATTAATGTTATATTTTTCAAAGAACTCATCTCTTTGAAATTTTGAAGAAGGGAGATGGAGGTGAAATATATGTCCAAAACTAAATCCAAAAAGTAAAATAGGAAAGATTCAAACAGCTATATGATAATAAGATTTTTAATGTGAAAAATGATCAGTGCATTTTATCTAAAGACAAGTGTATTATGATTTATTTGTTTTGTAAAATAATTCCTTAAAAATAAGTTCTTAGAGAAAATGTTGAAACTAAATACTGAAATCCGTAGCAATTTTAGAGTAAAACCTGCTAAGGTAGTCTACTTTTCTGTAAAAGCATATTTAAGAGAAGTGATAGTTCACCAGTCACCATTTGTAGATGACTTAACATTTCTTTGGTAACATTTATTTGGTCATAGGCGCTTCTAATGAAACAGATCTTGTGAGTTACGTAGATACAGAAGCCAACATCGCAACAGAAGTTTGCCTTTCTATACTCGATCTGTTATGTCTTTTCACTCAGCATCATCAGGTAACATTTTTCAATGCCAAACATGAAAGTCACGATGTCTATAATTTATGCTAAGCTGTTATTTTATGGAGCACAGAATCAACAAGTGAAATGTTTCAGGTATGAAGACAAAATATGAATGAAGCTTTCAAAATGAATGTGATAAAGAGTATAGAGTCACTTCCTTGGTCCATTTAGCCTGGCACTGACTAACATTTTTTAGTATGGGTTGTAATATCCCTATTCTGTGCTATCAGTTGCCCTTTTATAGAATTCTTCAGTATACCAGGTTGGGAATAATGTAGCAGAGTTTTCAGTACTATAGACAAAAAACTATGTTAGCCTTTTTAGGACTTGCTTAGAATTGAAACTAAGGCCATCTATCTCCAAAATATGTGCTTTCCCACTAAGCTGTAAAAACTTAGGAAAAGTTGTAGTGCGGGTAAGAAATCCTAAACCACCAATACTACTACCACCATCAGCAGCAGCAGCATCAAAATAATAATGAAGTTTTGGCAGAAGAGAGATAAATGGTTCTATTCTAAGAAACTTTGAGAAACTTAACTAATATTAAAAATATTTAAAATGGCTGCTCATATTTGGTCAAAAGAGAAAAGAAAAAAAGGGCAGGGAAGGAGAAAAAATAAAAATTTCCAAACAATTTAAATTTAAAAAGCTGAAATGTATTTCTTACTTTTCAGAAACAACTGCAACAGTCAGATTGCCAGAATACAATGATGAAGAAAGTCTTTGATACTTACCTGCTATTTTTACAAATCAATAATTCTGCAGCAGCTCTCAAGCATGTATTTGCTGCTTTGAGATTGTTTGTGAGTAAGGTAAGATGATTTATGGCTTCTCATTTGTAGAAATCCCTTCTTTCATCCTTCTCAGTTGAAAGATAACAGACCTTTTCTGAACAGATAGCTTGCAGCAAAGGGCAGAACCATAACTTCTATATCTAAGCTTTATGGTATTTTGAGAAGAAACTGGAGTTTGGCCTGTTTGACTTCTAAGAGGAGATAGTGTAATGTTCTACAGATAATTAAAAGGTCATCATCAGCAAAACTGGATAGATTTGTTCTCTGTTCAAACTGAGGGCAATACATGGACTAAGAGGTTGAAATTAAAAATGAGGAAATTCCAGTTGAAAATTAGGAGGAGTATGAGGAAATAAGAGGTTTTAATCAATGATACAATCTCTATAAAACTCCTAAAAAGAGATTTTCAAATATGGTGGCCACTTATCAGAGATGGTTTAATGGATTCCTGTACCTAGCAGACAGTTGAAATATATCATCTATTATCTAAGGTCCTTTACAAGTTATATATTCTGGTTTTAAAGTTGTATACAAGAACAAATTCACTTGCTATGTAACCTGTTTGTAAAAGTGTAAGATCATTAATAATTTCTACTATGGGGAATTGTGCATGAGAGACATGTATTGATGCTTTTATTTTGGTTTTTATAGTTTCCATCAGCATTCTTCCAAGGGCAAGCTGACTTATGTGGATCATTTTGTTATGAGATTCTTAAGTGTTGTAATCACAGATCACAATCAACACAGATGGAAGCCTCTGCTCTGCTTTATTTTTTCATGAGAAAGAACTTTGACTTTAATAAGCAGAAGTCAATAGTAAGGTCTCATTTGCAGGTAAGAAAATATTACTGTGGTAACACCTTGGACCAATTACAGTGGAATCTCCGGTCACAACTGTAATTTGTCCCAGAACTTCAGTCCAACCCAGTTTGGTCATGAAAAATGATACGGAAGGGGAAATCGGCTGTTCCTTGTTTGATCTCTTGAGTATTTGTTCATGACCAGATTCTAGCATTTGCAAATTTTGGTGGGCATCCAATTTGGTTGTGGTGAGAAACGTTCATAACCAGAGGTTCCCCTATACTGTCTAAAATTTTCCATGATTTTATAGTGTTACTGCATTTATTCAATGGAGAGAAGGAATAAAGCATACTTATAGATCACAGAATGTTTTCATTTGTTTTATTTCATTTTTACTTTAAATTTTATTTTAGACTGTTAAGATTTTCATACAATAATGTCATAACAACCACAGTAATAATAAAGCCATCAAAATTATTTTGTTATCTCAATCCTGATATTCTATAGAATTATTTTACAGTTTTCCAGGTCTTCAGCCTCAAGATATAGAATTAGTTTCGAAATGCAATTCATAAGAAAAAATATTTTTCTTCCTACTGAAAGTGTGTTTAACAGAATGTATATTTTCATTCATAACTATTCATAACTAATATTGGGACTCCTACAGGCAAAAACTATATCTGATTCTTTTTGGTGAAACAAATCTTACCAAAATTTAAAATTCTTCATACTGAATATACAAAGATTGTAATTATTGTTACTATTTGTTTTATTCTACTACACATATTCTTAAGATAAGGATAAGAGTGAAACAATCTGAGAAAAGGGAAAGACTCAAGTTACTAGTTTTCTCCTTGAGCATAAACAGAGATTGAGACAATTACTGTCTAATAAATTTTGCTTGTGGCTCTTCTTAGAAGCAAGTTTATCAGCTTGGTGATCTATCTTCATGTTTTCTTTTCTTGTCATCACTTCAGCTCATCAAGGCTGTAAGTCAACTGATTGCAGATGCAGGAATTGGAGGTTCTCGATTTCAGCATTCTCTGGCAATTACAAATAACTTTGCTAATGGAGACAAACAGATGAAAGTAATTTATTTATTTATTTAAGATGCTTATTTGTTTATATTTATAGTAACTTTTTTTCAAATTCTTATGACAATGGATATTTCCCTAGTAGCAACATAGTGTCTTTAAGAATCAGTCTGCCATCTTTGAATTATAGGAAGCTTATTGTCAGCCTCGGGTCTGCCACTCCGAAGCTGCCCTTCAGGATGGGGGGGGGGGGCATCCACGGATCGCTGCTCAAACTTCTTGTTTCCGTAATGCTCCAGTCATACCCAGACTTCCGGTGAAGCCGGAAGTTTCCATGGACGTGGCCAGCAATCACATCGAAGCCTGTCAGCTGATGGGCGGTCCGGATGCACTCAATGGACTCACGCAACTGCGTGAATGCTGATTTGCAGCCAGCAGATGATTACAGACATAATCAGGCCAGCTGATGCAGGGGCTGGGCTGGGCTGGGCAGGGAGCCAAGCCAATAGCAATGAGAAAGCGAGCGGGTGGAGTAGCATGGGGTAGGGGCGCATGCGTGGGTCACTGGAAGCACATATATATGGTGGTGGGAACACTAGGTGGCAGCACTGACTAAAGATTACTTGTATTAGATCAGTTTGTACCATTCACACAGAGAAGGAGTAAAGAACATCACGGTTTGTTTGCTACTGTGTCCAACTTTTCCTTCCACTGACGTTCGGAATGCTGACATTTATCCTCATTATTTCTCTATCAACGTAATGAAGGCTGGATAGCCATAGAAAAAAATTACTGGGGATCCTGTCTAAATGCGGTTGGATCCCAAACTATATTTTCCTTTGTAGCTATCTCAGATGTTTTGCCAAATGGGAATATGTATTATAATATGATAATTACTAGAAATGCACTGCATATCAATTCATCTATCATTAAAACCATAGCAATAATAACTCTCTCAAGATCTTTGTTATCCAAAGTTTGATATTATAAAGCAATATCTATTGCAACTATGTTCAAGCATGACAAGCCAATACTGTAAAAAACCAGATAATGTGTAGTGAAAGAAAAGAGAAAGTTATTTGATCATAGATAGCTAGGAAGAAGAAGCAGCAAACAATGTACTATGACATTGTTATGATGCATGCAATAATCGTATTTATCAGATATCTGACTTATTCCAAATAGATGTCATTTAACATGATAATAGAGATTTTGTGAACTTAAATTCCCTTATTTCTCTTTCCCAAAGAACAGTAACTTCCCAGCAGAAGTGAAAGACTTAACCAAACGCATAAGAACAGTTCTAATGGCTACAGCTCAAATGAAGGAACATGAGAAGGATCCGGAGATGCTTGTGGACTTACAGTACAGCTTGGCGAATTCATATGCAAGTACACCTGAATTACGTAGGACCTGGTTGGAGAGCATGGCCAAAATTCATGCAAGAAATGGAGAGTTATCTGAGGTAGATCATCTTGAAATAAGCTCTAAAAACAAGAATTCAATGTTACCTTTCTCTTTCAACCAAGCGTGATATTTGAGGAATTCATTTAAGCAACCTATGTCCTAAAGCAGGATATTTTCTACAAATTCTACCCAAATACATATTTGTTGGTTTGCATTCAAAACAGAGAACTATTTAATCAATAGCAGAATTCAGGATATTATTAAATTCATGCACTGGGTTAGTTTTCAGTGTAGTTGTCTTGGTACCACAACATTAAACAAATTTTAAGCTCCTTCCACAATTTCTCTTTATATATGATCTTGTCATGATCCCTTAGCAGCTTTAATGATAATGTGGACAGCAGGAAAATATGACCTAATTCTGTAATGTTCTCTGTTTTTCATAAGAAATATAAATCAAAATAGCAGGGGTATCTATACAACTTGTGACCTTGAATGCAGTTGTCGTAACAGCCATGCTAACTGGACAGATGCCTAATGTTTCTTTAATTGTTACTTTATTTAAAAAATATCCATATATTGTAATGTTGGATTCCAGGCTTAGTCTGATTTGGAAATCAGTGTGCCAGACAGACTACTTAAAATAATTTCTGGCATTTTCAATCCTTGATGGACAGGGGACATACCTTAATCATCAGTTTTCACACTAATACATTGGTCTAGATGAGCTGGGCCTTTTTTGTTGTTGTTTTGCAAAAACATACCAGTATTGGTGAAGATGAAGAAGATCTGCATCCTGTAACATTTTTTTTTTAAATTGCTTTTGAAATAATAACAGAAGAAAACTAAAGGAATAAAACACAAAGATCTATCCCTTATAAAAATGTAGTGCTTTAAAAATAAGTTTAAAAATACAGTAGAAAAAACAATATACTGTATGTTTTATACTGTATACTGTATGTTTTTACGATAAATAGTTATAATTCGCTATATAATTATCTAATATAAAGATTATTTGAGAATATGTGCGTGCATACAATATGTGTGGTCTATATAATATATGACCATCAGGTTTTTTATAACCCACTGTATTTTATATAAATGAGTCCTATATTTCCTTATGTTTATTCAAGTAAAGTCTACCTCAATAGGCAATCAGCTCATAGGTGGCAAGTTAATTAGACCTTTAATTTACTGAGTAAATGGGACCGTACATTTATATTTCCACTGTTACAATATCAGGCATTTGGCTATACTAATTTACGTTGTCCAGTTGTCAAATTCCATGTAACACAAGAAAACATTATCCTCTGAAAATTTTACCTTTTGTTTCATTTCTTTAACATTAAAACTGATACGTGTCTTTCTTTGCAGGCTGCTATGTGCTATATCCATATAGCTGCCCTTATCGCTGAATATCTGAAGAGAAAGGGTAAGATAGATCACATTTAAAAGGTTTGATTGACTAGAATATAGTAAAGTGTGAACAGAAGTGATTAACAATCTACTTTATGATATTTATAAAGTTTTGTATTTATTCTTTAAACAGATATTTCCCATTAAGGTAGCAGAAGTAAAAATATTTCATGTTGTAGAAACCTTCTATTTTGCCTAAAATTAAAGTTTCATATATTTGTGTATTATTTTTCTTTTCTGAGAGTTATTACTGTTCCATACTTTGTAGATAAATAAACATGCATGTATTAACACATACAAGTAACCAAATGCTAATAACATCTCACACTACCATAGGTTACTGGAAAGTGGAAAAGATTTGTACTTCTCGTCTGTACCTGGAAGATGCTGAACTCTCTGATAATAATATCTTACTAACAACTCACCCTGGAGGAAGTGAGTGTTCTAACCATGACCATTTATGGGCTGGACAATGTTTGAAGAACCCCATTTGCATATACTTAATGAAAGGAGATTTTTCAATAGCCCAGTCCTAAATTTGTTGATGCCAGTCAGCTTGGAAAATAGAATTTTCAATTCATCCTGGTATCAATAACTTCAATCATATTGGGACCAAGTTTTAATAAATTATGGTTGTATGTGAATCAAGATTAATATCAATACATACTTCTAATATGTATAACCAGACAACTTAATGCATTCAGTATTTATATGTCCTTTATTCTATTGACAGATACTTATAAAAACTTTATAAGAACACTGAGAATATTACATATTTGAGAATCATAAATATTTTAACATATCATCCTTATCGTTTTGGGTCTCACTGAGAGTTTCTCAAATTATGCCTTTGGACAAGAAGATTTTTTTGCCAAAATTACCAAATTATAACTATCTAGCTAGAGACTTAATAATAAATTGATAGTATTTGTAATAAGGTATCATATTGAATGTCTTCGTTTTTTTTACTACAATTACTTAATGATTACTTACTTAATGATTCTACTGAAGCACTGATAGGCCTTTTTGTCTTGTTTGAAAAGGCTTATTTTCTATGGGATGGCCAGCTTTTCTCAGTATTACACCAAATATTAAAGAAGAAGGAGCAATGAAAGAAGACTCTGGAATGCAAGATACACCATACAATGAGGTTAGCAATGTTGTTGGTTCTTCATTGACCTTCATTGACATTGACACTGTGTTTTCTTCACAGTTGTCAGTGAGACCTATAACCTGTGAAGCATAATTAGAGTCTTAATTACCTTTATTTCTTTTTTAAGGAATTGAAATTGCAAAATATATATATATCTTATTTTGTATCATAGACCTGATGTCCCTTCTTCACTTGCAGGACATTCTTGTGAAACAGCTGGAATTGTGTGTTGACTTCCTCTGGAAATGTGAAAGATACGAACTCATTGCTGAAGTGAACAAGCCAGTTATTGCAGTATTTGAGAAACAAAGAGATTTCAAAGTAAGCTGAGCTAAAAATTAGAAGGAAGTCACACTGAGAAAAATAATATAGAATGTCAGTATTTTAAGGACTTTTGCAACTATATTCACCTTTCCATATTATCTGCTTTTTATATTGTATATACATAATACATATTGTATATTGTATATACATAATTAGATTATATACGGAATCTGCAATTAAACTGACTAAAGTGCTGATTGTGTTGTTCATGTGTACCTTTTTAGTATGAGACTTTTAATATGAGACTGCAGTATAAAAAGATGGATTTCCATCACACACAGGAAAATAGGAAAATGTGGTCTCACTTTTATACACTGTAAATGGAAAATGCAAATTTAATTTGCCATCTAATTATTTATTCATCTATTTCTTTACTTTATATCCCAGTTTTATTATTTTCACAAACAACTCAAGGCAGATAATATATCCAGCACATCTACTTACTTCTATTTTCTCCATAAGAACAACCCTGTTAGGCAAACTGGGCTGAGAGAGAATGACTGGCCTAAGGTCACCCAGCCAGCTTTCCTGGTTAAGGCGGGACTTAACTCATGATCTCTTGCTTTCTAGCCTAGTGTTTTAACCACTAAACAAAATGGCTCTTTATATGTGATTATATATAATTCATCTTATAATTATAAATATGTTTGAATACAGGCCTCCTAGATAATTTCCAATAGAGGACGCTTAGCACTACCAATAAAAGTATTCCATATTTATTCTGCCTTCCCTCTTTAATGAGTATTTTGTAATATAAGAAAAGATAGAAAAATCATTGAGAAAAAAAATAGGAAAATAATACAAGTAGAAGCTTGTTATACATTTGGAAAGTTCCCTTTAATCAGTTGATTCGAAAGCTACTGGCATTGTTGAGAACAAGTTGGTTACATGAGTTGGTTTGAATACCAGGGTTTTACTTTAAAATGTACTTTCATTCTGTTACTCCAGAGGCTGTCTGAATTGTACTATGACATCCATAGATCTTATCTGAAAGTCGCAGAAGTTGTGAATTCTGAAAAGCGCTTATTTGGACGATACTACCGTGTGGCATTTTATGGCCAAGTAAGTGACTACTTCAGCTAAACTATACATTTCACTCAAAAAAATCTCTTTTTAGTGAGAATGCAGTATAAATGCATTCCACAAGTGAATATCAGAGGGATTGGACTAGTTGTTGGTATGCTTTTAGTATTGAACATTTATCTATAGTAAAATTCGTAGATTTAGAGTCATATAAATATATAAGCAAAATATTATCAGTGGCAATGGGCTGTAAGAATATCTTTAGAGGTTTCGTCACATTTAGAGGAAGCATCTGCTTGCTGATTTGTCAATATCCCATTGAAGTGAATAGACCTATAAGTAAATAAATATGAATTAGAGTAAGACCTGAGATTATATTATGACAAAAAAAATACCCCCCCTCAAGTTACCCCAGTTTTAGATAACTATATATATTTATGATTAGTATCTTTTGATCTTCTGCAAGAGGTTTGGTAGTAAGACACACAGGAAGTTATCCCAACTAAAAAACTTGTATAATGCAAGTTTAAAAGATGTATATAACCAATGTTATTATATGCTATAGCCTGGGCAGCTCACAAACAAGTTCATATTTCTTTAAAGCTGAGATCAGAAAGAGCCTCTTCGTTATAACAGCTTGTCATAGTTTGGTACTGTTAATTATTAAACAGATAAAATGAAGATAAGGCAGTGTGAATATAAAATATATGAGGATATCCAAAATCATCTCTGAAAAAAAGCTGCAAAATAATTGAAGACTTTTTTCTCCTAATTGATTTGAAAACCATAATCTTTATTATATATTAGTTTCTAGCTTTGCTTCCTAGTTGGCTTCTGATTCTTGTAGTGCATTGTAATGCTTGCACACTACTCCATATTTCTGCCTACTTATTTTGGTTATAATGTGTATGCGTGTGTGTACTTACACACACACACATACACACTTGTTTCCACACGACATCAGATGGAACAGCAGGCATGTTCTTTGAGGATGAACTTTCCCTCTTTTAAAAAAAATGTATAAAATCAGTTCTGAATAATGTTGTCAATTGGGTTTTAATGCAGAAATTTGCTCTTTTCCTCTTTTGAACTTATTCAAGGCTGTGGTAAGTTGTCTATTCTTTTGCATGCTGTTTTGTTTAATTCTTCTTACATCACCCGACTTGTATGACCTTTGGTTAACCTGATTTCTAGCATTTTTTAATATTCACTGTGAGCGATGAAATAACAGTGCTTTCATTCATTTATATACTGTGCTGCATCTAGCAAAGTAATGCTTCTGTTCTGCTTCCTTGAATTATAAAGATGTATCTGTTCCTCTGGCGTTCATGTACTTGAGGCTTAAATCTGTTCCCATTTCTAATGGAAGCAGGTTCAGCTATGTGTTTCTTATCTGAAATGCCCACTACAAACAGCCTTGCTGCATATGTCCTGGCACGACAAGCAAGGTTCTCCAAACTGCGAGGTGCATCTCCCTTGGCAAGTGCATGGGAGGTTGAGAAGAACCTTTTAGCTGTACGCTGTTACAATACATTCACCTTCCCCAAAATTTCATTCTTTATTTTAATTGCTCATTTGTCTCCATTTTGGTGTTTGAGTTTTTTAGGAAGGTCTGTGCATTAAGACTACACAAGGCAGGTGCAATGCAAAAAGTGTAGGAACTCCTGTACTATATCATATTTGATTTCAGTCACGGTAAAAGTATATTATCTTTTCACGCATGCCTGATAGCTTTGCCCTTGGTTTATTACTTTGAGGATTATGTATCAGGTTACTCAAAAAATGCAAACCTTTGTAATACAGGTTTCATCAACGTGAAGTCTTTCAGATGATTGGGCCACATAAGCTGGCAAGTATCAAGTTGTGGAAAACAAATAGAATGATGCTACATAAAGTAATTTGCATTTCCCTGCAACTAAATATGAAGATCTATTAATATGTAGATAGACAGCCTTGTCCTTGTAAGCATCCCTATGTGCACCAGTAGCTCTCCCAACACACTTTAGTATATTATTCAAATTCAAATTTATTGGTCACATACACAGTCATACATGGTACGATATGCAGTGAAATGCTTATGCGACAGCTCACGACCGCATGTAAATTAAGGCAAAATGGGAGGATAGAATAGGAAATAAGTTAGGGATGGTTGGGAAGGTAGGAATGAGATACAGTCGTGGTTCCTGTTATAGTCTTGAGTGTTC
>JAEANM010019791.1:0-12272 GCA_017656035.1 Myanophis thanlyinensis | reverse complement strand
GGCTGATGCATCAGCCAATAGGATTTGTCCTGTAGACCGGACGGCTGTAGCGAAGTGCGCATGCGCGATACTCTACATAAAACATGTGAACAATACATTTCATGATATAGTACACCACAGAATTATTTTATGTAATTGTTTAAATCATATAGTTTAAATCATGTAGCCAATACTTGTATATATCAGTTCTAGACTAAACTTTAAGACTTTGACTAAGGGTCCCAGAATTCATATGTAGTGATGTCTTTAATCAGAACATGTTAATCAAAGTAACAAAAGCTATCTTGTTACATGATTTCTCTGTTTCTGCTATGAACATAGTTTACTCACTTTTCGAAGCAATGGGCAGCTGTCAAAATCCATTGGTCACTGATGATTGAACCACCACACTGATGGATCTGAGCAGGGAGCATTGTATGTAAACTGACTTGCCAAGGCCATTCACCAACAGAAGAGTTTGATCCTCCAACAACCCTTGACCGTTTTTCTGGTTTCTGCACACAGACTAAAAACAACTTTTAATCACATTAAGTTTCATTCAGTGCCTTCGATATGAAATTATAAGAATTCGAATCTAACACACTGGGTGGTACACAAAAGGAAACGCTGATTTGGAATTCCATTAACATGGATGCTAAAAGTTACATTGACCAATGTGTTAGTCAATTTTATTAGTAAGTATCAGACACAAAGAGCCCAGTTTTTTTCCATGGGGTTCAAAGCCTCCATCAGGAAGTGAATACATTGAATTAAATTGGAGGACTGTATAGAGTGCATTAACTTTAGGAGCTATACAACATGTAATGATCAACAGTGATGCAGAAAGGGATATATAGAGTTTTTAATGTTATCTGAGCTTGGTTGTTTACTTGCACATGTTTCATTATCCAATTAAGTAACATCAGTGCTACCGTACTCGTGTTATTTAGATAATGAAATATCTGCAAGCAAATAACCAAGCTCAAAGATCACCAAGAACTCTACAGTTCAACTCTGACCTACATGTTTACATGTGATGTGATGTCATAGTGTATAAAGTTTAACATTTTAACATTTGAGATTGATTAGGAGCCTGAGCCATCAAAAGTTTCAACCTAAATGAAGTTCAAGGAAGTTGGTCCATGTGAAATGTATTAAGAAGAGCAAAAACACACCAGTAAACAGCAATTGATGTGTCAATCAATAGGTAGCTTGACCTATGACATAACTATTTGCTCAGAATTGTTTGCTGAAAGCTATGTTGGAAAGTTTAGGGACAGGAATAAGAATTTTGAACAGCTAGATTCCAGCTTATAAAACACTGGAATTAATAAAGATAGAAAAGATGTCAAGGAATCTGAAGCTAGTATATTTAAGATTAAATGCCAAATTCTTTTCTGAAATACTGCATAAATGAAAAGAAACAAATCCAGTAGCCATTGATGTGCAGCAAAAAAAGGGCAAGAAAAAGTCATGCCACAGAAGGCAAATGGCATGTGTTTTATCATGAGACAGAGACACACACTTTGCTTGCAGAAAACCTCCATAATTTATTCCTTCTCATTTTCAACTGAAACCTGAATCAAAATAGGTCTTGGGAAAAACAGAGATTTATCATCAGCTAAAGTTAACAAATGCCTTCTTATACTATTCATATAAACAGGCAATACAGGGATTTTGAAAAATTGTGTTTATTCCTAAATCACTAATATAATATACCTGTTGAATTGCTTTTACTACTTTGGTAGCCATCAAATGTAACATTCCATAAGCTGCTAAAATATCATAATTGTTTATAATTATTAGTTACGGTGGTACATCAACTGCCATTACTACAAATGAATTATTAAGTATCATTATCTACTGTCAAATAATAAAGAAACTAAAAATACTAGATGATGAGTAGTAATTTAAAATAAAATAAGTAAATTCAAAATAATAAAATAAATAAAATAATAAAACAAAACAAGGCAAAATAAAATAAAATCGTAATAAACCTGAGACCTAGTTTGATCTAGTGGTTAAAACATCAGATTAGAAATCAGGAAACTATAAATTCTAGTTCTTCCTTAAGCATGAAAACTGGCTGAATGACTTTGGGCCGTCACTTACTATCAGCCCAACCCACTTCATAGGGTTGTTGTGAGAAAACTAGGCTATATTTGACCTTGGGGAGCTGGACTGGGCATGGAGTATTATGTATGTTTGCTGTCTTCAGTCATAAAGTAATAAAGGTGGAATTAAAAAATATATAATAAATAAATAAGTAAACCCAATGTCATCTTGAAGACCAGGGATGTCAAACTCAAGGCCCAGGGGCCAGATCTGGCCCATGGGGCCACCCTGGAAACAGTGAAGGACTGGTCTGCAGTGCCTCTGCCAGCAAAAAGGGAGCTTGGGAAGGCCACACACGATCCTCCTGAGCTCTGTTTTCACTGGCAGAGGGTTGCAGGAGGCAATCACAGCTGAAAATGGATCCCGGAATCCTGTTTTCTCTGGCCAAATGCTCGGGCCACCACAGGCTCCCCTGACATGACTGACATCAAGCTGGCCAGACCCACCCTGGCCATTCCCAGTCCAGCGCCCCAAGGTCAAACATAACCTTGATGTGGCCCTCAATGAAATCAACACCCCTGAAATTTGACACCCCTGTTGTAGATATTAAAGGCTAAAGAATTAAAGATATATAATATATTTAATATAGGTTGATAGAACCGTCTCGGGTTGTTATCTAATCTACATTCTTTTAACATATTTCTCATGGGAAAGTTTCTCAGGGTTGTGAACACCTGCTATGGGAAGTCCTGGAAAGAACGTTGGAACTTTCTTTGAAGGGCTTGGTGACAGTTTAACATGTGATAACTAGTGGGGTGGAACTTTCAGTTTTACTTGGGTGGAGAAAGCCCGGGAATTTTAGATTCAGGATTTCTCCAGACTGTACCAGTACAATGTCTTCAATAAAATCTTATTCTATGGACTTTCGTTTCTTTGGAGTTCTGATTGCATTGTTGATGTTGTGTGGAACCCTGACACAAGTTAGGGATGATACAAGTCTTGATGATACAAAGTAAATGAATAACATCTCCTTTTCCATCCTACAAAGGCAACAGAAGAGAACTGAATCGTATACTCACCAGGGCTTTTGCTAGTTTGACACAGTCTTAAAGAATAGCCTGAAACTATTTCATTCTCAGCCTCAATATTATCTGGAGACCCATTGGCTGACATTCTTAAGTAGCATTTACATTTGCTATACAAGAAATAAAAGGAACAGTATCATTCTAGAAGTTTTTTTTTTCAAAGGGAAGCATGGAAAAATTCACATTATGGTTATTTTGTAAATAAAACAAAAGCACATACCCTTGTTGGTTGCACTGCCTTTTACGGAAAACGTAAGTAAAAAATTGGCAGCGGAGGGTCATTGTACAAAGTTGTTGGCAAGCATTGTGCCCACTGACATATTCCACACTCAATTCTGTCCCATGGAAGTTTAATTCAGGGTAAGTCAGGGAATGGCATGCTGCAATCATTTTGTAAATATTGTGAAAGTGTATGTCAAAGACAGATTACAGGCCAAAAACTGGTCATGCAATTTTATTTTAATTAAGAGCATTTTGAATCAGCATTTCATTACCAGGTTCGGCTCTTCGGCAGTTCAGGAGACTGAACCCTGATATAACATTTGCTCTTTCTGTAATTTTCTCTGGTTTGTCACTTCTTGAAGTCATCATCAGACAGTTATATCTAAAGCAAAAACACCAAATAATCATGGCTAATATTTGACTGTTTCAAGTCCCCCACAGCTGAACAAGAACAAGGAAGCAAAAATTACACAGATTTCAGGGAGGTACCTTTAATGGATATTTGATATAAATACAGAACCTTGGAAAGTGTAATAGACATTTTCAGGCCTCATTTATTATAAGTCAATGAAAGTGGAGTTTCTTCAAATTATATAAAATGCTTCTTCCCAGATCTCTCTCTATCTAAGCTTACATGCCATTTATGAGTTAACCTGCAAACTGATTTGGCTGCTATTATATATATTTTTTTTTATTGTTTAAGTATGTTCTCTTCCATTCCTTTCTTATCTCTTCATAACTTTTCATAGATTGCTAACGTCTCTGAGCCTCTTCTTTTTTTTTTCCCTAATCCTACAAGTCATGGTTTGGACTGGATTTGAGAGAAATCCTATTAAGAACAGAATAATACACCCAGTATTTAAATTCTTCAAAATATCTTTTGCCTATATACTTATCATTAGCAAGGATGAATCTGTGTCACTAGCAGATAACATTGAGCATGCTCAGTCCCTGTGTGTTTGCAGGCCTAACTGAATACGAATCAGCAGAACTGAATCCTATTTGAGCAAACTGTTTTGGCGTGGAATGTAGTACTTCTAAACAAAGTTCTGTTATTGCAATTAATGGGTTAAGGTGAATGCTGAAGTCTGTTCATAACTTTTCCAAGGTGCTGCAATTGACTTAAGATGCTAAAAAGTTGAGGACATGGTTATCTGTGGAACTACTATTCCCTACAGCTTACCCTACCCGCATGTCCTCAAGGAACTGTCCTTTTACCAGCCTACTGATATTCATTTAATTCATTTAATTTTTATTGTGACATCATTAACTTGGCTGCTGTTTTCCCCAGTTTTCTTTTGTTTCCCTTCCCCCCCAGGTGAACATCTTAATTTTCTTCTCATACATTTAGCTATATATAATGTAAGTTGAGAGCCAGAAACTTTACGAGATTGTAATTTCTGCAAAAAGAAATCTGTGTGACTTTGCAAAATTTTGATCAGATGAGCAGAAATACCTGCTGCAAGGTATTTCATGTCACAGAATCATAGAAGTATATCAAACTATACTCACCTTTCGCTTTTTACTTCCCATTCACTGCTGAAAAATGTAAAGAATAAGCAGTTTGGACGGTAGGTACAAACTGTTCTACATATAAATTTGTCAGGGGTCAAAACCTTTGCAACAGTAATTCCAGAAAATGCAGAATGTTGAAAAAGGTCCATTTGACAATCTGCACAGAAAATAAATTGGCAAAGTCATAGTAGTCCATGCAATCATCAAATTATCAAAAACATATGGATTGAGAGAGGAAAAGTCTACATTTAAGATTCTACCAGAATGTATGAGAATCATAACAGAAAATGTTTGAGTGCATAGAATAATCTATCCCAACTTGGTGTCCCCAGAAGTGTGGAAACTTTGGAAGAGCTGCAGTCCCAGTATATTTTAAGGAAGCCATACTAGGAAATCTACAATATATTGTTTCTCTACTGGACTAATCTCACCATAAATGCATAACCTTGTAATTGCCTATAGGGTCTTGCTATAGACCTTTTAGGATTGGGAACTTGCTCTGCAGGGCAAGTTCCGAATGTGGTCCCCTCAGATATTCTGGAATTGCAGTTGCTGCATATTGCACCATGTATGATTGTGTACGTGACGAATAAAATTTGAATTTGATTTGATTTGAATTTGCTAAAATGTTCAGCCAGTCCCAACAAATCTGAGGGGTGCCAAATTGGAAAAGCATCTGGTATTTACACACTATGTCTTAAAACAGGCTAGGATATGTTATCTACACTACTTTCTTTTAAAATAAAGCAACTTACCTGTTTGAGCAAGTTGGCATGGTTTCAATGAAAATCCAGAGACAACATCCCTAAGCTGCCTTATATGAGTTGGGGTCCCCGTGCTGCTATATTTCAAGTAGCATTTATTACTGGATAGAAAAGAAAACGGATACTATTTAATGCAAATTTCAGTTCAATTATTTCAGGCTAAACTTGCAGACTCATGTGTTTTATTATAAACATACCAAGACCTGGATGCTATATGACACACAATTTGCTTGGATTTGCTTAGTGGCTGTGTGAATTCCAGCCATGTGATTTATAGCTGAGTGCAATGGATAACCACAGTCATTATGGCTTATTCAACTGCAGTTATCCAGCTAGCTTCCATACTAAAAACAAAACTAGAATTCATGGTCTCCTGATTTCTAGTCCAGCAACTTAACTATTGTAAGCTACATCAGAGTTCTCCAATCTTTCTGGCTTTATGGATTGGTGGTGGTGGGAAAGGATGGTTGCCTGTAGCAGGCGAGAGAGTATGCATGCACGCACAGTTCCATTTGTGTGAGTAGAGGGAACGGAACAGAACAGAACAGAACAGAACAGAATAGAATAGAATTCTTTATTGACCAAGTGTGATTGGACACACAAGGAATTTGTTTTTGATGCATATGCTTTTAGTTCACAACAAAGGAAACTGTACATATTCACCTACCACTTGCACAAACAAAGTATGCATGCATGCACTCACCCACTGCTTGCGCAAGTGGGGATGCACACACATACACACACTCGCCCACAACCTCTGCAGCCTGGTTCCGAACAGCTCAAGGCCCAATAGTGGGATTGAGTCCCTGACATAGATACAATCACCTTTCATTTATTCCAGTTTTATGTTCAACAATAATATGATACATTTAAATATTTGGGCAACCAATGGCCAGTGGATCATGAGTGCAACTGAAGCTACCATTTTATGAACTTAATTTCAAATCCAATTCTGAACATTGAACTGAAATAGGGGCATAGTTTGCATTTGATACCTGAAAGCCCTGCATGTCCCTGCCTTTCTTGATGAATACTTCAGATTCAGCTATCAGAAGTTCACTTGCCTAGGGTGCACATCTTGTTGATTCCCACAACCAGGTAGTACAGGTAGTCCTCGACTTACAACAGTTTGAAGTTACAATGGCTTTGGAAAAAGTGACTTATGACCATTTTTCACACTTACAATTATTGCAGCATTCCCATGGTCATGTGATCAAACTTCATATCTTGGCAACTGACTCATATTTATGACAATTGCACTGTCCCTGGGTTATAAGTGTTTGTGACTTTCTGACAAATAAAATCAATGGGGAACCAGATTCACTTAACAATCATGTTACTAACTTAACAACTGCAGTGATTCGCTTAACAGCTGTGGCAAGATGTAAGATGAGACAAAATTCACTTAACAAATGTCTCACTTAGCAACAGAAATTTTGGACTCAGTTGTGGTTGTAAGTAAAAGATTGCCTGCATATCAAAGCACTTCTGTAGTATCAAACTGTTTGTATTCTCTCTTTGGTCCAATGATACAAATCCTGAATATTATTTATTATTATTTACCGTAGAGGTGCACTGTGAAATGATTCTAAGGTATATGTAAAAAAGTAACAATGCTTATCATTGGTGCATCTCTGTTGGCAGTGATGATAATTGTCAGCAGTAGTTATATTGTAATTTTCCCCTTGCATATCCAGTCCTTCATAGACTTTTTTACTGCAAACTAGAAAAAAGAGAGAAAGAAAGATGTGGAACATTTTTAGGAAGGAAAACCCTTCTAGAGGACTTTGAGTAAAATATTTAAAGGTCTGGAAAGGCTTCAACTCAAGTTTCCATCTTAAACATTTAGCAAATTTTCTGGTACAAGGAATATTGAAATAAATGGACCTATTATTAGATTTGCTATAAGGTCATTTTTAGTGCCATATGTTCTTTTCATTGCTTTGTAAAGTCTCATAAACAATTAGGTCTTACCCGTAATTTGAGTGCATTGCTTCCGAGAATGACCAGAGATTATTCCTTCCCTATGAATCTTTGGCAATTCTTGAGTATCGATTTCTTTCAGGAAACAAGAAAACCTGATAGTTGTAAGTGGGATACATAATTCATACAACAGCAATTTCTGAAATTCAGTTATTTCTTTACTTACTGGACATATATGACCGCCCAACTCAAATGATATAACTTCCACTGCTACCAACTCTTGTCTTGTCATCATTTATTTAGAAGTACCTTGCATTTCCTTATTTTCTCTTTCTTAGAAAGGCCTTTTCACTTCACTGTCATGCATTCAGGAGTGTATACATAATTCATCAAATAATCTTAGCATTACCTTGCAGTAGTTTTTACCCAGCTTCCAGGTACATAGGAGAACAAAAGACATCTTGGATGATAAGTGCATACCATCTGACAATAATCTGCAGTTGGAGTATAAACCCTAGATATATCTCCTCCTTCGATATACGTGTTTCTATATATCTCAGACATACATTCTGAGGCAGAAAAAAAAAGATGCTGAGTGTTAGCTGTGCTACGAAGTCGGAAGATCTAAGTTTAGTGAACGCTGGAAAGCACTGGAATCCTATGCAGGAATTCAAATATCTTGTCCATGAAAGGAAAGAGAGTGAGTACCATTTCTACTAATAAATCATATTGCTATATGTTGGCCAGAGTCACTTTCTCTGAGATGGGCGGCCACATAAATTTGATTAATTAATAAATACAATTAAAATATTGATGAGTTGTCTTGGCTTAACTGTAGACTTAAAAGAAGTTGCCTATGGATGTGCTTGCCCCAGATTAATTTAACCATGGTTTTGCTTAAACCAAATCTTCTGAGTTTCCACAACGTAGAGAACCATAAACTAACCTTATCACACACCATAACAAGCTAAAATGTGGTTAACTCATTTGTGGTTCAGTGTGTAATGTAAGAACTATCCCCAAAGGGGATGGACAGATTTAGAAAGTATCCATATTTTTTAAATAGAAATAATTCAAATTATTTGAAGACTTGATAAGTTATTCATACCCAGGTTTTGGAACAAAATATTATCATGGCCCAAAATTCTATACCAGGATGCTAATTAAGAATGTGGGAACCATTCTTCTTTTCTTTTTAAAAGCTCTTCCCCCTATACTAAACAAAATTTCTCAATTGGCTACAAGTTCCTTAGCTGAAACAGAAATATTTCCCATGCATCTCTATTTTCTCACATCTTTCTGGTCTTTTTGAAGGTTGCTGTCAAATATAGAACATTATATAGGCAAATTGAAATAATTTTTGTTCACATCAAAATCCAAAAGACTATAACACTTCCAAAATGAATAAGAAATGCATAACTAAACTTTTAAAATGCATTTATTTTACTGCTTGTCCATGTTATATCATTAAATTTTAACTTGTTTGAAAAGAGTTTGCAAATTAGAAAGAACTTGTAAAAGAACTAGTTTCAAATATTTTTTTAAAAAATCTGTGAAAACTCTGGATTGGAATATTTTTGTACTTAGATTTATAAATGAAAGAACATAAATCATTGACACAGTACTAGAATAGGCATTGCAGAGCTGAACTTTCTCTTGATTATTACGTTTCATGTTTTTCAAAACTGCCTGCAAGTACTAAATTTATGAAAAATATTAAATTCAAAAATTATTGATCCCCTCTCTAAGGATATTTTCACTTGAATAAAATAGAAATATTAATAAAAGATGCCCCTGGCCACAGTCCTTGGTCCAGACTTGTAAGTAGAAACTACCCTTATTATTTCTAGTATATTATGGATCAATTTTAGGTGGCCCAAGAATGAAATAATAAGCAAGTAAGTATTAATTTTCTCCCCTGTAGGGGTGTAGGAAAATATTTTGCAATTTATGACTAAGATTATCAACAAAATAATGTAGAATGCTCCAGTTTAGGATTAAAATCAATCAATCATATCTTTTTATGGTAGATCTTTTATTATCCTTCAACTCTCATTCATTTCTTTCTTTTTTTAATTCTCTAATGGATTGAGTTATTGAAAAGGGTGATAAGGAGAAATAGCAAAGGCCATTTGGTTCATTGCAAGACTCTGAGTTCAATTGAACATTTCAGCCCAGTAATAAACTTATCTACATGCTAATTAATTCATCTACAAGAAGCCATCTGCCATAGATGCATCTGAAGTGAGATTCCGGACATAAAAGCTTATGCCTTTTCATAATTTTTTTAATTGATGCTACTTTGAACATTCCTTCTGAAGACACAACTCTATGCATTTAAGATACAGTTCTTTGAAATATCCTATTCAATATGATAACTTATATCAATTGTCCCCAACCTTTACAGTAGAGTGGGGAGAGGGGACTGGCCTGTATGTGCTCTGGCCAGCCACTCCTGTGGTCCCATTCCAAACAGGCCATGGACTAGTAGCAGCCCAGGTGTTGGAGTCCCCTGACTTATACTATATAGAGAAGTGCATATTGATGGCCCTATGTATGGTACTTACCACTATGTACAGAAGAAAACAACAATGCAATGAAATAAAATGTTTGAAAGATCCAAAACATCCTAAAAGAAAAAAAAAGCAATAATATATTTTAATTCAATTTTTGTGTGATTCAATTTTTGAATAATTCTACATCGATTTTTAGTTTTAAATGTGTTCATGCCAAAGTCCATTTAGTTCCATTTAACCTGCTGTCAATTATTTTAAATTACCCTTTCTAAATATTATACATGTCTATGAATTATAATATATATTTGAACCAAGAACTGCATTGCATTATAATCTATGGGAGGGTTATATATCAAGATGATATTACTACTGAAATTCACAAACACTAAATTTTTCAAGAGGCCCTATTTGCTACAGTTACTAAGACATTTGTTTTCAGTGAAAAATGAATGCTTTATTGCTGTCATTTGAATAGTTTTGCTGTTGTTTTTAAAGATCTATACTGAAGTTGAACCTAGTTTTCAGAGTTGTTTATATTTATGAACATGCATATAGGATTATTAGAAACATTTTCTATAACAGAAAAAAGAGGATTGTCTGCATCTTTTTAAAAAATCAGTTTTCTAATTATTCCAGATCATTTTTGTAATTATTTAGAAAAAAATAACTTATTAATTTGTTAAAATAATGAAGTTAAAAATGCAGGTATCTTTAAACAATTCTGGTGTTGTTTTTAATTATTAATACATTGCTAAAAGGTATTATTGTTAAATGGTTGGCTTCAAAAAATCTCAAATGTAGCTCCTGCAGTAAAATCAGTTTTCTCTAATATTAGAAAACCAACCCTTTTGAATAGAAGAATTCCATTACCTGGAGCAGTGGCTCTACTGGTTGTAACTTTTCTCTGTAAACAAGTGCTTATATTCTTTGCCAAAAAAATTTATGAGGAAAAGAAGGAAAAAAAAACTGTATTGAAAAGAAAGTAGAAGAAACAGACTAGTTTCAATTGTGCACCGTAATACCAGCCCTTCTGTCAATGTTTAGCTTAATATGTTTACTTTTCAGGAAATGTTGCACAGTAAACATTGTTTCATCTTCTGAGGAAAAAAATATATACTTGGATCCAATAAATACCAGCACTGACAGAGATTTATCTCCACAGTTTAGCATGAGAAATGTGGGAAGGAAGGAACGGAGGGAGGGAGACTGCATCATGGAAGCTATGCATCACAATGCATATTAAAAAATGGGGCTTGGCATAGCTATAGCCACCATCTTTCCTTTTTTGACCCCCTGGATATCCATGGATTTTTCCCCATGGAGGAAAAGAAAAAAAGAGAACAAAAAGGCGAATCAATATTTGCAAAAGGGTTTTTCACCCATTTAATTTTATCATCTAAAGTTAGTTTTCATCAATCTTGTAGAATATTAATACAAATGTAGAACATAATTTGGGGAAGTATGTGGCTGTTCTTGGGCAGTTTTTAATCACAGATGTTCATATTTTGACTCTTGTTTCTTTTAGTAATTATTTATACACTAATTTTCTCTTAATCTAGCCACAGGGGTTGCAAGCCAGTGATTTCTGTGCCAGTCCCAAGCCTGGATAAATAGAAAGGGTTGCGTCAGGAAGGGCATTTGGAAAAAAAAAACTTGCCAAATTTTAACATGCAACTCATCAGTGTGAATTCCACACCTGATTGATCGAGGCCCAGGTTGTTAGATGGAAATGGATGATGTGCTGTGGTGACCCTTTACTGGAACAGCCGAAAGAAGAAGAATACTCTAATTTTGTCTTGATCTTTGGTACACCACAATTGCTTTGGTCCACCTTAGGTGTTCTTGCATTTCAACATCCTTGTGTACTCAGATGGACTTACAGTACATACAGTAGTTTGTAAGATTAAATACACTGGTCTACAAATTTTGGGAAATTATCAATGTCTGAGATAAAATGTGTTAATCCACCAGGATATTGCAGGCATGGAGAAAAGATACCAAGAGAAATAGAGTCCACCCATGCTTGCTGATTATTGCTGGAATCTCTCCAGGGATGATCCTACTGCAGTTCACAAGAGAAAAGCCGCAATTTAGATACCAAATAAAGATGGAACCTTGTAATTTGGTTCTGCAAGTCAACAAGACAGACACAGACTACAGAGGATAATCAGAACTGCAGAAAAAACAATTGCTACCAACCTGCCTTCCATTGA
>JAEANM010019790.1:0-12272 GCA_017656035.1 Myanophis thanlyinensis | reverse complement strand
GTGGTATTACTAGCTTTTGGATTGCTAGCTCCATTGGTTCCGTTGGCTGCATACTCAAAGTGGGCATAGAAAATGTTTAGTTCATCTGCCAGGGATGTGTTTGGGTAAGATGGGTAAGATGGGTAAGAGATGTGTGGAGAAGTGGAGAGATGGCATCATCAGTTGAGTGATTTCTACGGTAGAAACTGCAACGTTTCCTAAATCAGGACTCCCTGTGCTCAGTCACTAACGCCCTAGTCATCTGTCTTCTGAATTATCACAATGTGCTTTACATGGGGCTATCCTTGAAATGCATTTGGAAGCTTCAACTGGCACAAGTTGCATGAGCAGTTTTTGGGGCCAATAGAATGATCCATGATCATGATATATCACTGCTTCACAAGCTACATTGACTGCAGATTTGCTTCTGGGTGCAATTCAAGGTATTGGTTATGACCTTTAAAACTCTTCATGGCATAGGTCCAAACTACTTTATGAATCGATTCATCCCACTAAGTCTGCCCTACTCATGCCAGAAGAGGAGATCTGCTAAGGATCCTGTCAGTCAAGGAACTCTGCTGGGATCTCAGGAGAAAAGCCTTTTCTACTGTAGCACCAGCCTTCTGGAATATCCTGTCTCCTCCCCTCCCCCACCCCCCATCAGGTTTTCCTACATCATCCTATCCTTCTGTAAGGGTCTAAAGACCTGGCTCTGCTAGTTGGCCTGGGGACTGAATGGGGGAATATGTCACAGAAGGTGGCTGCTGACTAATTAGCTGATCCCACATCCTCCTTGAACTTCCTGTTTCCCCTTTGCTCATTTTTTAAATTCCATATTATTGTTCTCACTGTTTATTTTTATTGTGTTATTGCATTATAATTGTTATTTTATATCTTTTTTCCATTTTATTGTTTTAAGCCCCCCACTGTAGGTCCATGATGAGATGGTTGCCAAATAAATTTAACAAACAAACAAGTTGCACTCATCCGCTTCATTTTCCAAAATGCAGGAGTTCTGTGAAATGTGTTTTAAGAAAAAAAAAAAGGGATGTCTATTGACTCCATAAGAAATAATGAAGGATGGAAAAAAGATAGGGCTCAAGTCAAAATGGCCAACTTGACATGGGATAACTTCATGCAGGACAATTCAACAAATACAAAAGTTAAATTAATTTCAGTGGAACAGTGGCCAATAATAATAAAGTCAATCCAGAAATTCAATTCAATCCTTTATTGTCAATGCACAACATGTTTGCACCGAAATTGAGTACAATAATTGAAATACAAATGAGTACAATAATTGAAATACAAGAGTTACAATTATTTTGATGAAAAGGTGGTCACCAATAATAAAAGTAACTGAATGAAACTATTAATACAGCACTGAATTGTCCCACAGTGAGTATTCCTATGGCATGTTGGCCATGGCAAGTTGTCCCAGACCTGGCTCAACTTGCTATCAACTCCTGGACAGATCTCATGCATTTTTATACCAATTGCTTCAAGGATCCCCCCCCCCCCCCTGCAATTTCTCAATATTACCTACAGCCATAGATTTTCAAGTAATAACCAGATCTGACTCTACTTAACTTTTTCAAGATTAACCAAGGTTGGCTAGTACACAACCCTGCTGTGAATGGAATGAAGAGGGAAGAAAGAAAATATATTTGTTCCATTTGTTCCTAGAAGAGAATAGAAATTCTCTTTTCAAATGGAGGGAGCAATCATGTGTGAAAGGATAGACACAGTGGTGATATGTGCTTACATTGTAGACTGATTAAGACTTCTGATTGCCTTCTCTTGTGATGAAGACTACAAGCTCCTGAAAGTTCCAATTCACATAAATAAACCAAAGATGGTCAAGCTTTTCCTTGGAGACGCCCATAGATGGTGTTAAGAAAATCACACGCATCATAAACAGTTTCTTAACAAGATCTTGTTAAGATTATAGAATTTTAAAATGAGGATAATCCAAGATGCATCCAACCAGAAAACCACAACAGGAAGGTAACAGAAAGAGCAGGACCAATAACTATTTGAATTTTGATTGTGACTTAACAGGAATTTATTGAGAGGCAAAAGCCTAGAATTGTAGAGATGTGGAGCTGGATCAGATCACAAAGATCCTTTAATCCAGCCTGCTGTGACGTATAGGAAAACTAAGCCTTGAGGGGGTCTAACCACCTTCTTCTTAAAAGCCTCTAGAAGTAGAAAATCAACAAATTCTAGGTACCTGTTTAACATTATAATCACCTGAAAATATGTTCTCCAAAAGCTGGTGGGGTCTCACTAGTATAGGGTAAAAGGAATACAGACTTCACGTGTCTTTAATACAGTGCTTTCACTGATGCAGTCCAGATTGATATTAACCCTTCTAGCAACTATTTTGTACTCATGCTCAGATTGTTTTCAGTAACAATATGTACACATCTCCAATGTAATGTTTGAAGCTATGAATGTGTAGCCTGTATTTTTCCTCTCTAAATGGAGTATCTTATATTTCTCTTAATTGAAAGGCATCTTGCCCTTTTAGCTCAATCTTCCAATCTGTCATGATTAGACTGCATTTTATATTTTCCTGTAGATTGCCAAACCATCCAATTTTGTGTCCTCCATAGATCTGATAAACAACCCAGCAATCCCATTATCCAAATCATTTGTAAAAATGTTGAATAATATTGACTCAAAGATAGACATGGCAGGAGCCCATTAGTTACAGCTCTTCAGTTTAACACAAAACTATGTACGCCAAATTTCTGAATGCAGATAGCCAGCCTGTTGTAGGCCTACTTTATGTAGTGCCTCCAAACTGTATTTATTCTGAGCATACAGATAACAATATTCCTCATTTAGACACCCTGCATTATTCATAGAATTTTGTGGATGAGTGTGGATAACAATGCTTCAGCCTGTATCACTCTAAAAACAAAATATTCCCTCAATGCTTTTGTTGCACTAGGAACTATCCATCTGAAAACATGTAGGATGACCATTTCTTGTAAATATATTGCTTCGAAAGGAAAAAGAACAAGGTATTTAATATATGCCCTTCCTCAAAAAGTTCAAGGTAACCTATATGCAAAGGTGGGGAATAGCTTTTATCCTTACAACAATTATGTGAGAAGTTGAGATAAGAGATATTGAGTGATCAAAGATCACACAACGAGCTCCATAGTTAAGCAGAAACTTGTATTTCCCTAGTCCCTAGAGACACAATAACTAACTGGTTCTGTGTTAAATAGAAGGAGGGGATGTTTAATATTTTAGTTTGCAACTGACTTTCTGCTGTAACTTTCCCTGGCTGAACTACTTTTCCTCTCTTAAGTGTCCCAGTTTCTTATTTCCAAAAGTATGAGACTCCGAAATGAAGCAGCTTAATAAGTGAAGTATCTAGAAACCAACCCTCTTGAGTGCTCTCCTTTTATAGCCTATAGGGTAGAATTACAAATTTCACTAGCCAAGATGGAGTATTTCCAGATATTATTCAGTGAAAAGAAGGCTTAGGCTTTTCCTCCATATGTTGAATTTTCTCCTGAAAAATTTTTCCCTCTCAGTTGAGCAAAATTTAACTACAGAGCTGGTGGGAATCAGGCAAAGGACAATGTAAATTAACCACTGGAGAAAGCATTGTATGAAGAGAATTATATATTTATTTCATTCCTATTCCTGTACTTCCCTGTAAGTACTTTACCTCATTTTTTTCCTATCTTATTCCCCCTACAAAGTTTCAATATTCCCAGTATGCATTGGGAATTATGGGAGTTGTAGCTTAACACATTTTGAAGCAACACATACAGCCAGGCTGCACTTTTTGTACATTGATGATAGATGATCTATTGGAGACCCCATGATATGTAGTCTCTGGAAAACTTTTTTTGTGACAGACAGAAAGACAAAGGCAAAATCAGAGCTTAGGTACTCATTGGGTCCAATATCTCCTATGAGTTACATCCTTACAGCCTCTTCTCCCAACTATGATTTTTTTCAGTTGCCTTTGGATTAACCTCCTTCCCCTGATCATTAACCATGTTCACAGGAAATGACAAGCATATTTTCATCTAATCTCATTTAGTGGCTCTTGGCTGGAAGTACTATTCTATGGTTTTCTAAATTTTACCATCTTCTTCAATATTCAATGGCACTATCGTGTTTAATGTGATCAAAGCAATCCAAAGATAATAGAGATAAATGAAATGTGAAAGATATGTGAGCAAGGAATATGTAAACGATACTATATATCTTGACACTGTAGCGAAGAATAAAGCTGCCTGGATTTTATGTTACTATTGCATCTATCCCATTATTAATTATCTAGAGGTGCTGAATCATTATTTCCCCAACTTTTAAAATCTAGGACTTGCAATCCAAACATATCTGGAAAATATTACATGAGTGAAAGCTGGTTTAGAAGTTGACACTGAAAGTCAAACAAATCTGTTTACTTTGCTTTTGTTTTGTTCCTTTTTGAATTTCAAGGTTCTACAAGCATAATACAGTACAGTATACAGGCTTTTTAGGACTATATTTCTTGTTGAGTTAACTAGCAAGACCATCAGCCCATTAGGACAAAGGATTTCAACTTTTTGTTTGGGGGACCTATTTGAGAGGGCTGAAAATCACAGAGACTAACCATTACAACATGGAAGCAGGTGGGGGGGAAACAGAATAATTAGCATTGGAAGAAAAATGTTGATTTAAGAGGAAATATTATCTTATTGAGAATTACTGTTGTCATTATTATTACTTCAACAATTTAACTTTACTCCCACCCCCATCACACAGTACTGTAGAAAACAAGGAGGCTCTGAAAGTCCTGTGGAGCAACAGTTGGTAAAAAACATTGATTTTTGAGTAACGTGCCATAATAGCCGGAGATCCTCACATACTTTACGGCCTATGATACAATCATAGACACATGTTGTCTTTAGGAGAAGCATGATTATCTAAACTCATTCATTGGTGATTATGTTCACAATTCAACTAAGAAGTTTTTGCAATGAAAAGTACAGTCCACTGTAGTTAGGGAATTGCTAATAAGGAAATTAAAATCAAGATGGCATTGAGTTTTCAGATGAAGGCCAAGAAAGTAAAGAAATGGCTGTTTCATTAGGCTACTTATTTTTTAAAAGGATCAAAGAAGTGACCATTTAAAATTCGTATCTGATTTTTGCAAATATTTGAAATATGACATTCTTAAAAATGTAAGGGTATAATAATAATAAACTCTAACTCCTGAATGGCAAAATAGTGGTAACAATACTGCGGTTCATATGATAGAAATAGAGGTTTATCAGAATCAGTAAGTGAATATTATATCTGAAATTTAAATTATAATTTGGCATTGGAATAATTGCCCTAAAAGCTAGAATTCCATTTATTGGATTACAGCTCTCATTATCATTAGACAAAACAGCTGCTCTTGTCTAAGACATCAGGGTACCAATTGGGGAAGGAGATTTTGAAGCAAAATATATTTTGAAATATCAATAATCACCATTCAGAAAAAGGAGAACAGAGAAAACAATGTAATCAGTTACAGAAAAAAATCAATATAGCCTTCGTTACTTACCGGCAAAGACATGTCGCTCTCATCCCGAAACTCAGGTAAAGTTTCCAAGCAAAAAATCACAATGGAGATAAGAATGACCATAACTGAAATGATGGCAATGATGCGGGCAGCCTGGGAGCTCTCTGGATGCTCAAAGAGCAGCCACACTTGTTTGAGGAATTCTCTTTCAGGCATAGGCTGCTCTTCTTCCTTGATGAATCCTTCATCATCACGAAATTTAGTGAGAGCTTCTTCACCCAGCTGATAGAATTTGAGTTCCTCCAAAAAAACATCAAGAGGGACATTGATTGGCCTTCGAAGACGTCCTCCAGATTGGTAATAATACAGAATAGAGTCAAAGGAAGGCCGGTTGCGATCAAAGAAGTATTCATTACGCAATGGGTCGTAATATTGCAAACGCCGCAGAGGATCACCCAGTAAAGTATCAGGGAACTGTCTCAAGGTCTTTACTTGGGTCTCAAATCGTAGACCAGAAACATTTATCACCACCCTCTCACAACAGTCCTTGTGGGAATGTCCCCCACAGTGGGCAATGGGCTCACTTTCCCCTGCAGTCAGTGGCAATAGTTTCTCCATGGTAGAGCTTGCAGCTACAGAGAGCCTGAGATGATGTAGAAGGTCATGATTCGAAGTTCACCCAAATGCTGAGGCCTTCTCCAGAGAACTCCCAGTTCAGATATTCTATCTTGTATCCTTTCCAATATCAGATTATTCACACTATTTGTATCTCAGCCAACATCTTTCTCCTAATTCCCCTTCCTCTATTTTCACTCATTCACTCCCTGCTTTAAATGTATAAATGTTCTAGTTTCTAATTTACTTCTCTCTTCCTCCCCCTCGTCCATTCCTTAATTCATGCCATTTCCTTTCTTTTCCTGCTTTCTCTTAAAGCTGGTTGTCTTCAGCCCTGGATAATCACACTGTCATCTCGACACTACTCTCAAAATTGCTTTGGTATTTCCAAAGGGGTTATAACCACAACTTAGATCCCCCCTCCCCAACTGTCCTTCTCTATGTCCCCTTTCTGAGAACACCCCTCTCTTCCAGTGCCAGCAGCAAGGTTTCTGCCTGTAAACACTTTCCCTAGACCTAGGGATATCAGATTGCCCTAGGACGATACAGACTCTTGGCCCCCTTGCCAAAATCCCAGCACCGCCTCCAACTCCATGCCTAAAAGCAATCCCCACAGCACTCTGATCAGAAGAGGGAAGAGCTAAAAATAACTAAGAGTGACATAGGGGCAGGCAGAATGCTCAGGGCAGAGAAAAAGGTGGGCAGGACACCTTCAGGAGAATACAGAAGACTGCCAGTGAGAATTTTTGTGTTCCCCTATAAAGAGAAGTAGTGTTTGAGCCTTGACATCCCAGTCTTTCAAAGGCCTCATGAGTAATATACAAGAGTAAGCAAAGATTGAATCTAGACTCAAATGGTACTTTTGAATTATAGATTAGATATTGAGAAGATGACAAACTAAACAAATTTGGACTCTGTCCTTTCCAGAAACTATCAAGTCCTTTCTGAGTTGTGGTTTCAAGTCTTGAGAGATCAGAGGCAACATAAACATACAAAGTGTTCCTTCCGCTCACTGTATTGCTTAACAAGATTCCTTGTATTATTTAAACTTATATTTGTTCCTTCTTATCTATCTTCATTGTCATTTTTTTTCTTTAGGTTTTCCCTTTCATCAAATGCTAAATATCTTACAAAAACTTGATTCTGTTGTGTTCTCACCTCCCCCCATCTTAAGTATGCTTTATACACAGGCTGTATAACTAAGGTAACACAGTATAGTATGCTGTTTATGTACATCAGAGCAAATTTAGGAAAAATAAATACAACATAAGCAAAATATATATTTCACAGTACTGAAATAGTCACCTATTGTTCAGCCTGCTGTTCAAGTACTGACTTGAATATGAGTATTGTCAAGGTGTTTACTTTCCTTTTTTATGGTTCTCTAACTTTAAATTGGACTTTGACAGAGTATCTCTTCAAGAAATAATTTCCTGAAATAGTGGGTTGTTCTTGAAAATGCTTTTAGATAAAGGATTTCCCCTGCTGGACATGTAACAACTGTGCACAGAATTGCTTTTGCTGCTTTTAGATATTTAACTGGTCTCCTCTATGACCTGCTTTAAAATCTGATCAAAAACACATTTCTCTTGTTTTTTCTTTCAGGATGTTCTATTTGGTTCCTTTGATCATTGTCTTCCTGTTTCTAGCTTTATAATTGCATACAGTACAGTACAGGTTTAACCCTCTCTTTGGCTTTCCATTTAGTTTACTGCAAAGTTGGTCCCAAACTTCTAACATCTCCCTTTTTCTCTCAAATTTGTTTGATTATAAAAACATAGATGGAGTCTGTTCAATTTGTTCACATTATCCAATATAATTTTATATTATTTTATCATTAAGATATAGCAACAAGATATACACTTCAAGTGTTTTGCCTTCTCTTTATATGGCTGTAATTAAAGATTCTTTGTTCTAGCCCATCTTTTTCACACTGATTTGAAAGAAAGTGCCAAACACGGTTTAATGATATGGTGCTAGCATTCCATGGATGAGAAATGTGCAGCTTTTTTTTCCTGTAGAGTCAGGAGCTGGTCTACCATAACTGGTCTTCTGAACAGTTGCTAATAAATGCCATCTGGTATTTATCCAGAATTTTGCAGTCCATGTATGGTAGTTCTTGGCTTCTGAGTTGTGTGCCATACGTCATAAAATTGTCAAGATCTAGATAAAATTTTTAAATTAACTAAAAACTTTAAATTAACTAATTATAACTAATTAAGCAGAACTTATATATTTGTTATAATTTGGTTGGATGAATTTATGAAATAAATGAAACAAACAAATGAAATACAACAGACATTGGTGTATTTTTCCACTCAGACTCCTAGGATATATTAGCATATATATAGGATATATATATATCCTAGGATATATTAGCAGAAACCAATTTCTATCAACTTATAGTACACTGGCAAAGGTATACAAAAATTCAGAGAACAGTATGCCTTAAGCATTCAGTGGGAAATCTTTTCACCATTACTAATCTTAAAGACTACAATAAATATTTCAGAAAACTTATATTTGGAGTAGAGTTTAAAAATGATTGTCCCAGCTAATTTTAAGAGGCCCAAAATTACTAAAATATTTCATTTTTCTTACTATATTACAGTAAGAAAAAGTTAGTTGAGATCAAATCTATAGCCAGGAAATGTATGGGCAGATGACCTTCATGCAAATGGAACAGCACCCTATGTGTGCATAAGTGTGTTTTATGTGAGTGTATTTTAGGTGATGCTGTTCCATATGAATCCTGCCTTAGATTTTTTTTCAATTTGTACATATTAACACACACAACATACATACGTAATTTACTCCATTGAAAAAAATGGAGTAAAGTAAAAATAAATTGGTTCAATCACCTTTAGTCTTGCATGAACATCTATGGAATGAAAGCTTGGCTGCTTGAAATCTTGCAGAGGCTTTTGAGGATTGACCTGGCTTTACAATCCTGCTTTGTGTAATTGCTTGACACCATCCCCAGTTTTCCAAGGAAATGCCTTTACCTGGTGTCTTTCCCCTTAATGTGAAAGAATAAGATTTCCACAACCTTAACAGTACTGGTAAACAAGGAAGATGATAAAAAAAATGAAATACATTCTATTGAGCCACCTTCTGGCCCTGTAATGCTGAAGTTTAAGATAAAGAAAATCTGACCCTTGCAATCAGATTTTTAAAAAAAAGGAAAAAAGAAAGTGTCAAATTATTTTTTCAGGATTTTTAAATGTGTTAAATATTTAGTAGTAATAGTTGCAAATGGTAAAACAGAATTTAATGTATATTATCTCAAATCATCAGCTTATAAAACTACTACAAAGAATAAGGTACGGTTCAGGACCGGTTACAACAATGTTGTCAGGAAAGGTAGAAAAAATCAACACGATAATTGTAGCAGTGAGATCAACACACAGTCCCTTTATATACAGATGCAGAAAAGGGATAGACTTTGATCATGCTGTTACCACCCCCTTCTTGATCTTTTTCTTACCACCAACAGGGGCCGGTAGATCCCAAAATGATGACACTCCTTCTAATATAAACTTAGCTCTGATGTAAAATAAGTGTCAAGTTTCAGAAAAAAACCCAATCATTTAGTCAGTATGCACTGTAAATACTGGAAACAATACAGCATTAATTATCAGGCACAAAAAATACATTAAACTTACCACTGCTTTTTTTTTTCTACTTTACTAAAGAGCAGACCGCCTTTAATCAGAGGTGCTTTTACTAATTTTGTTACTTGTGTAGAAAGTTAGCACTCACCCCTTTCCTAGAAGAATGAAATATTCTAGGAAATATTAAAAAGGCAGAATATTATATTTCCCTGGATGAGAAATGGAGAAAAACTTTTTTTGAGGCAGGAAGCAGACTGCTTCAGTTATGGAATTATATTCAGAAATGTTTACAGTTAATTAGATATCAATTTATCCAAGAGCATTTCCTCCAAATGGGGAAAAACCTCTCCTCTTTAGAATTTAAAATTAAATTGTAACAATTTAATGAAAAAAAAATCTCCAATAAAAGATCATAGAGCCACAAAAAATGGGAATATTGTAATCTAATCTCCAGTGCATTTCACTGTTTATGAAAATGAGCTTAGTATCTGGTGGCTACAAGTATTTTTACCAGCTGATGCTGATTTGCCAAATACAATGCTGTTTGGCTAAAACAAGCCTTGCATGAAATTTGACCCTACATTTCTAATTTTTTCTCTACGTTTGATGTTCTTTTTTCTTTTTACAGAAGTATTTTAATTAGTTCTACATGATAACAATCAGAATACTATCTAGTGTGTTACTACATAGCTTTTCAAGGTTCTGTATCAGCCTTAAGCTTAGTATTGATGGATGAATATACCACAAATTAGGCTGTCATACTTACACTGCAAAATCTGGATGATTTTTAAATACAGAGGATTCTTGCCATTTAAAAATTATCTGATATTTGCAGTGCCTAATTACATGCCTAATTTGCAGTGCAGCAATTACATGTCCATTATTCTCAGTCATCATGTCAAAAGAAGAAATATGTAGCTTACCTGGAAGTCTCATTCCTAGATTTTCTGCAAGCTGAAAATACCTTTTTAAAAACATCAATACATAAAACCATAAAATCCTTTAGAGACATATCTTGGACTGTGTGGGTGGGTAAAAAACCACACCTAAAGGTGTTAATATTGGAAGATGAAAACTACTTTGGCTCCCTCCTCAGCAACAGCATCTACTACTCCAAGTTTGGCAAGCCAGAGATCCTTGGATAATTTTTTGCTGCAGGACAAAAACGCAATACAGGCAGAAACAAAATCAATGTTTCAATCAATGCAGGAGTCAATGACTAAACTACATGAAAGAATACAAAAAATGGATGAAAAAATAGAAACTATCCAACAAATAAAGATAAAAACAAAGAAAGAATTAAAGAAGTAGAGGAAAAATCAGAACAAACCAAGAAAAGAGTAGAGGAAATAGACCAGAGCCTAACACAGGTGGACAAGAGTCTGGAGACTTCAATAATATCCTTGAAGATGGAAAAGGCTGAATACTTCTTAAGATTTCAAAATATAGAAGAAAAGTGGAAAGACCTCGCCAATAAATGGCAGAGTTGTTGGCCAAAATAATGAAAGTGAGTAAGCAGAGGCAGCATTTGAAATGGATAAAATTTTTCGGGTTCACACATGCTATGCAAAGAGAAATAAACTCCCAAAAGGCTTATTGGTGACATGGCATGAGGAAAGACACAGGTTAGACTCAATAGACAAGGCAACTGAATTTGATGATCAACGCTTCTCTGTGGAGGAAGAAAATGAGAAAAGAAAGAAAACAGATAACAGAGAAGAAGAACCAGTCAGAGTTAAAAGAGAGCAAAATGGAGAAAAAAGAAAGAGCGGAAGGAGAGCAAAAATACAGACAGAAATAAGAACCACCAGAACAATCAGACCTATTTACAAGTAAAAAGATAGAAGAAGAAATTACTTTAATGTCAGATAATGTCATCAGACTGAACTCTTCAATGAAAAGGAAAACTTTTTTGTAACAATTTTTAAAAAAATGGAACTTAGATTTGACCTGTCTCCAGGAAGTATATATTAAAAATGACCTTTATAAACATCTGGAAAACCCTAAAATAGGGAAATTGTATGCCTATATGACATGGGAACTTATTTTCATAAATGGCTAGTCAGTAGATACAGAGTTCAGATGGAGGGATTTATATGAAATCTGGAATATATGAGAAAGAGAAATTGATGAGTAAATATTTTGAAGCTTATATAATTGATGTTAATATGGAAGATAGTATACCTTATAACAATGATTGATAATTTACTATATGTTTGTATATTGATAGGAGCAGAATGACTATGAGAATGTTTAAATTTTTAATACCTTTGTTATTTAGAAAAAGCATGGTTCAATTTAGAAATGGAATTTGTGATAGAAAGTGGGGGGGGAAACATAAGAGAAGTCGAGAGGAGGAGATGTCAGAAGGAAAGAGGGAAGGAGAAGGAAGTGGAAGGGAAATAGCGGAGGGAGAAGAGGAGAAGGAAAGAGAGGGGGAAATGGAGAGGAGAAGGGAGAGAGAAGGGAGAGAGAGAAGTGGAGTGGGGTGGGTGAAGGAGAGGAGAGGAGAGGAATTCCTATTTGATGAACACATT
>JAEANM010019789.1:0-12272 GCA_017656035.1 Myanophis thanlyinensis | reverse complement strand
GGGGTAAAACCAGTGCTGCTATGGACAGAGTTATTATAAGCCACTTCTGCGAACGGGAGTAACTCCGCCCAGTTGTCTTGTTAATAATTAACGTAGCATCGAAGATATTGTTCCAGAACAGAGTTAGGTCTCTCACAGGTGGCCATTAGTTTGCGGATGATGGGCGGAGCTTAATCCTTGGGAGGAGCCAATTAGCTTCAGGAATTCTCGCCAAAACTGAGATGTAAACTGTACTCCATGATCTGAGATGATTCGTTCGGGTACACCATGTGGACGGTACACATGCTGGATGAATAGTTTAGTGAGGGTTTTGGCTGAGGGGATCTTGGTGCAAGGTATGAAGTGTGCTTGTTTGGAGAAAAGATCTGTGACTACCCAAATGACTGTATTTCCACCACTTTTGGGTAATTCAACAATAAAGTCCATTGAAATCTCTTTCCAGGGGGCCATGGGTCTTGCCACGTTTTGAAGCAGGCCCACTGGTTTTCCTGGGGGTCTCTTAGCAGAGGCACAAACAGGGCAGCTGGCTACATAAGTTTCAATGTCTTTCTTAAGTGAAGGCCAGTGAAATTGTCTTTTCACGAAATGTAGGGTCTTTACAAATTCGAAGTGACCTGTGGTTTTTGAGTCATGAGCCTGTTCTAGTATGATTTTTCTAAAGCTGGCAGGGACATACATTTTGGCGCCTATCCATCCTAGGCCATCCCTCAAGGTACACTCATCCTGTTGTCAAACTGACAACAGGAACCAGTTGTCAGTTTTCAGGGCTTCCTGTAGTTGTTTATGCAGGTCAGTGGGAATGTCAATGGTCGATCTTTTCTGGGCTCTGGTGACTACTGGAATTGCCAGTTGTTTGGAGGGGATCACTGGTCGGATGATCTCAGGTCATTTGCTGTTGTACTGGGGTAGTCATGACAGGGCATCAGCCATAAAGTTCTTTCCACCAGGGATATATCGGAGAGAAAAATTGAATCTGTTGAAGTATTGTGCCCACCGAACTTGTTTTGGAGTAAGTTTATGAGGCGTTTTCAAGGCCTCCAGGTTCTTATGGTCAGTCCACACTTCAAATGGATGTTTTGCCCCTTTGAGGAAATGTCTCCAAGTAAGAAGGGCCCATCGGATGGCAAATGCTTCCTTCTCCCATATTGCCCACCTCCTTTCAGTTTCAGTAAGTTTTCTAGACGTATAGGCACAAGGTTGTAGGTCTCCTGTGGCATTTGCTTGTAAGAGGACGGCCCCCACTGCCACATCACTGGCATCAGCTTGGATGACAAAAGGGCTTTCAGGATCCAGATGTTTGAGGACCGGTTCAGCTGTGAATAGTTTTTTCAACTTCTCAAAAGCCACTTGACATTCCATTGTCCAGTTCAAGGGCTGGCTGGGTTTAGGTTTGTCTTCACCTTTTGTTTTCAATAGGTTTGTGATTGGCAATGCAATTTTGGTGAACGTGGGTATAAATTGTCTGTAAAATTTAGCGAACCCCAGGAAACTCTGTAGTTGTTTCCTAGTTCGTGGGGGAGCCCATTCTAGGACTGCTCTTATTTTTTCTGGATCCATTTCTATGCCATCATGTGATATGCGATAACTTAGATAATCAATTCTATTCTGATGAAACTTGCATTTGGACAGTTTAGCATATAGCTCTGCGGCTTTGAGTTTCTTTAAAACGGTTCGTACAAGTTTGATGTGTTTCTCCATGGTTTCAGTATAGATGAGGATATCATCAAGGTAAACCAGAACCCCCTTGTATAAATGCTCATGGAGCACTTCGTTGATCAGTTGCATGAAAACTGAATTGGTAGCACCCCAGTGGGCAATTAAATGCTGTTTTCCATTCATCCCCTTCTTTTATGTGGACTCAGTAGTACGCTTCTCTTAAGTCCAATTTGGTAAATATCTTGCTGTTCACTAGGTGGGCCAACATGTCCTTCATGAGTGGAAGGGGGTACACATTTTCTACGCATATGTAGTTGATGTTTCTATAATCAACTACAAGACAAAGAGAGCCATCTTTCTTTTCACGGAATAGTACTGGAGCGGCCACACATGGTCTCGTGGGTTGAATGAAGCCTCGTTTCAGGTTTTTATCAATGAAGAGATGCAATTCTTCCAATTCTCGCGGGGTAATGGCATACATCTTGTGTTTTGGAATTTTCACCCCTGGGAGAATCTCTATGCTGCAGTCTGTAGGACGCTGAGGTGGGAGCTGGTCCAGTCCTTTTTCACTGAAAACTTCTCTCAGATCCCAATACTCTTTTGGAATTTTTTCTTCACCATTGATATATTAGTTAAAGATAGCCGCCATTTCCCCTGAGCATTTGACTGGTGGGGTTGTGGGTCTATCCCCCCCTACCAGAGGCATGGAATGAATCCGCAATACTCCCTTCCTCCAGTTTACATGGGGGTTCCATTTCTGTAGCCAGGGTAATCCAAGTATAAGGGGCCGGTCCATTCCTGGGGCTACGACAAAACTCAAAATTTCATGGTTATCTCCCATCCACATCTCAACTGGCTCCGTGGCAAAATGAGCTGGTCCTCCCCTCCGCCACTGATCCATCTAACTGGCAAAAGGCAATGGGTGTTTTTAGGGTTCTCAGTCTCAATCCCATTTTTCTACTACTTCGGGGCTAATTCCGCATCTATTACACCCAGAATCCAAAAGGGCTAGCATTTTTCCCCGAGAGGGGGAAGAAGTTGCCTGCAGTTCTTCTGGGATGGTGAGGGGCCCCGCATGCTGACTTACCCCAAAGTCATCATCAGAGTCCCATTCGTCTTCCCCCACAGTGGTCGGAGTCTCCAGTTCCTCCTGGCTGGGAGGGGCGAACTCTACGACTTCCACTCCTTTAAGCACTGTTTCGTGAGGCTTGGCTGGTTGTCTTTCACCTTTTCTGGGGCCAGTAGTAGTCAGCCTGGAGGTGGTTTTTCTGAAGCAGTTAGCAGCCCAATGCCCCTCTTTTCCACACTTGAAACAAGCTGTGGTCTTTGGTCTGGTGGTCGGAACACCCTTTGGGGCTCTCGGCATCTCTCTTGGGGCAGAAAAGGAAGCCTGGTTCCATCTGCGGTTTCCTTGATCGTGGTCCCTTGCTTGGTTGAGTTCTGCTTCCCTGGCCAAGACATACCAATGTAGGAGATCTTGGGGGTCCTTCGGGCTACGCACCTATTATAGATGTCATCATTCAGCCCGTCTTTATAGATTTCTATCAGGGCTATTTGGGACCAGCCATGCATATGCCCCACTAGGCTTCAAAATTCTTGTGTATATTCAGCCACTGATCTACACCCTTGGGTTATAGTTTTCATTCTGTTTCTGGCCCTATGCTCTGCCAGGGGGTCTTCAAACCGGTTGCAGAAGGCTATCATAAATTGATCCAAGTTTCTCAGTTGGGGGTCATCATCATTGTGGAGGGTGGTCATCCAATTTGCAGCTTGCCCCTCCAGGGCCATGGTAATCTGTCTCACTTTGGCAGCTTCACTAGTAAAATCTTCCCCATATTCTTCCATATAATTGTGAACTTGGGCTAGAAAGAATCCCAGAGCTTTGGGATCCCCTCCATATTTCACTGCCAGCATAGGAATCTTTGGAATTCAGCACCTGGGGGGAATCCTTCCTGCCGCTGGGGGGTCTTGAACTGCTGCCACTGTGGCTGGGATGGCTCTTGCTGCTGGCATTTGCTGGGCGGGGATTTCTGCCTGAGCCTTGATAGCTTCCACCCCCTTCTTGCTTGTTGAAATTCCTCAGCTACTGGCTGGAAAACTTCTTCTGCCACCGCCTCTCGAGCTCGTCTGCTTTCTAAGGCCTCAAGCAAAAGTTGCAGGGCTTGGGTCATCATGAGATCTTCTCGGTCAGCATCTAGACCGGGGGCCCCTCCGTGTCAGTGTCTGCTTACCGTCATTCCTGGGTGAGGTTCGTAGGGTTCTTCCAAGCGTCCCACTCTGAGGGACCATCTAGCTTTTGGTCGTACTGCCCTCTCTTCCAGGCGCAGCTCTCCCAGGCTTTCAATCTCCTCTCGGTATAAGCAGGGAGTGAGAGAGTTCGACCCCTGAGTTCCCATGTCTTCTTGGTCGTCTCCCTGGTTCAACATTCTGTGCACAGCCCCAGGGTAGAAGTTATCTCTGGGTTGGCTGGTATTGCAGATCTTGCTTAATGTCAGCTCTGCCTCAATCAGACCCCAAGAAATTAAGACCCTGAATCCATTATTATTGAAAACAGGTAGACTTTTACTGGAGCATGATTGAATGCAAAGAAAGCGAAAGCAAGATCTGAGTAAAACTGCGGGAATTTTGACATATCAAAGAATACCCAAAACCCTTCCCCCACAGTTTGATGAAGTCCATCCAATCTGAAGTTCTCAATAGGTCACAAGGCAGGCATCTGCAGGTGTTGGTGACCGTTACTTCTCCGGGATGCTTGACCTTGAGCATGTGTAAACATCCTGCTTAAAAAATGCAAGGGCCTCTCACACCAGCACTCTTCTCCCCCTATCACCCAGCTCCCCCTCCCCCCATTACTATGGCAGCCGATAAAGATAAGCGTTGCTGAAGAAGAACTTGGAGTCTGACACTAATTGTCCACAGGTTTTAATTTTTGACCAGTCAGTTTTGAGTAGGTAGACTTCCATAATTATGAGAGAGCAGCCACAGCTGAACGTTAGGTAGTTCTGTTGCTGTGGGGGCCTGGGTGGGCCAGGCAGCTTTATTTCTTAGTTTTGTCCAAACATCTTTAGGGCAGATGGGTCACATCAACTGATTAAGGTCACCCCATGTGGGGTTACAGGCTTTGATAATAGTTTCCAACTCTTCTTTAAATTTCACAGGCTTGTCTCAAGGGCTAGGGAAGGCTGCTGCCATATTGTGACCAAACTGTCTGTTTGTGACCAAGGGACATGAGCCTCCACAAGCTTGGGCATAGGAATGCCATCTATGGTTTCCATAGATCCAGGGAGGGTGTGAAGGGGAAACTGTCTGACCGTGTCTTCAGAAGGAAAGGGAGAGGTAGGAGACTTTGTGTGGGGAGGAAAAAGAAAAGCAGTGCCAAGTGGGTAGACGAAAGGGGAGCAGCATTGCAAGCGTGTGCTGTAATGCAGTCATGGTTAGTTAGATCAGTGAGGATAGAAGCTACTCCGGGAGAAAGGGGAGTCATAGAGTCATTAAAGGAGGAGTGATTTTATTAAAGATTTGTGATATTAAAGCAGAGCCACATTCTAGGCCAAGTACTTCTAGTTCTTTTCTCAAGAGGGAAGTCAGACTAATCAAGAGCTGGTCCACCTGCAAGAGAGACCTCTTGGCTTCTTGGACAAAGGCAGCTGCAGCAGGGGATATGGGGAGGGGTTTGAGGAGAAGAGACTGGCTTAAGGGGAGGGGAAAGAAGTGGAGAGGAAGGAACAGACAGAACGTGATGGACTGCCCCAGGTGGAGGAGAGAGAGATGGAGAGGAAGGAAGAGGTGGAGCTAGGGAATCCAACCCTGTAGGAGGAGAAAGGGAGATGGTGGAACGATGGTGAATTGAAGGAGGGAAGGAAACAGAGGGGGTGGGGTGTTGTGGGGGAACATAGGGAGGGGGCAAGAAGAAGTGGACCTAGGAAAATCAAGCAGTAAATCCTGCTCTTGTTCTTCAGGAGTGTGTCCCAACGGACAAAGCTTTTAATGAGGCGTTTGAGAGCGCCTTGCAGTGTCAGCCTCAGACTCCTTGCAGATAACAGATATAGCTTGCTTAAGATCTGTAACAGATTTTTCAAGAGTCTCTTTAGTGTGCTTAAAGGATTGCAGATGGTGGTCTCATCAATATTTTTCCATTTCCGCATACCAAACAAAGAAGGCTGACCAATTAGCAGGCTTAAGAAAGTTTTCAGCAGTGTCCAATTGCAAGCATAAATAATGTAGCTTGTCACAATCAAATATGCCATTTAGAGGAAACTGGCGCTTGGGATCTTGGACCATAAGGACATGCCAGTCAGGCAAGAATTAACAAAACCCAGACCCTTTGTGGATATAAATATACCAAGCTGGGGTACCCTTTTCAGGATCTCTCCCCCTTTTGAGTGGCTTGTTCCCATTGTAGAGATCAGTTAACGCAGGGAAAGTAGAGCAGAGTTATAAAATGAGGTCAGCTGCTCACCTCAGCTGTTCGAACTGCCACTTCCAGTAGGGTTTCTGACTAAAATAAAGGTTGTATTCAGTAGGTGTGTAGCTATGCTTCTAATGGTCCACCAGGAGGTGACCAGTATTCAGTGCTTCCTGTTTTATGACAATGTTCACAACTAGGTGGGCCCTGGTAATTCGGTCCAGAGGTCCAAGGCCCAGTTGTCACTTGGTTATTTTATCAAGGATATATTCAGTAATTTGGACTGCAGTACTGCTTCTGGTCTCTTAAATCCTCCCATTAATGGAATGTAGAATAGGTTTGAGAAAGGCCCTTTTCACTTTGACCATGTTCTATCAGACAGAAAGCAGGAAAAAGACTTCTAAATATTTGGATAGTCAGTAAGAAAAAGTAAGCAGCAAGAAGTTTAATGTAAGCTTACTTAAGATAAGTATATAATTTCTGTATCCAGTCCATTCATACACCAGGCTCCCCTTTCATGGCAGCACTTGTTTCTCCCATTTCTGGCCACTTCTCTCTCAGGACAATGGAACCACAGAGCAAGGCTTCCACACTCACTTCGAGCCTATGGCCTGTCTCATTCACATAGGACTGGATCTTATAACATCTAAGGACACGTATTTAGTTTCTAGCTCCTTTTTTCCTGTTTGTTTCATCCTATTAAGGCAGCCCAGAGATCCAGCCACCTTAGGACTTATGGAACAGAATTGAACCCCTCAATACAGACAAGACATATAAAAAGGGTTTATACTTCCAAAGCAGTAATACACCTATTGCCTCAGCCAAGTGGCTGACCCTCATTGATGGGGGAGGCAGCAGACTAGCACAGGATACTGAACACAAGAGGTACCCCCTTCCAGCAAACAACCGACCCTTATTTACAGGAAAAAGGGGCAAAAAGAGAATGGAGTACTCAAAAGCATGGAAGAGGTGAGAGAAAGCATAACAAAGAAGAGTTTGTACCTCACAAGAAAACAATAATTTTGAAGGGAAGTCACGCAGGGCCATAAAGGACAAAAAGATAGATAAAACAACCCAGTGAAATATTTGGAGAACAATATAAAAATATATGTAATTCAAAAGAAGAGAATCATTATGGAATGTCAGATTATGACCCTCAAGAGGAGCTTGCAGGGAATGGAGGATCCAGGAAACAAACAGAAGTAGCATAAATTCCCCCCAAAAAGTAAGGACTCATCGATACAAGAGGAGATGAATAGTACAGCACATGTATACACTCAACAAAGATCACAATAGCTAACTTATGTATATATAGAAATGAGACACCAGAGTGTGGCACTCTAGTCAGTCTATGGCTTAGACCATCTGCAGAAGAAAATGATCTTGAAGGTAGACTTGGGCCATACAACTGGGTAGAATGAAATTGGAGAAAGGAAAGAAGCTGCTGTTTCATGGCAAAAAGGTTCAAGTCTGGCCACCCGGGGAAGCAGAAATCAGCAGGTGCAATCGCTTAAAGTCCCTTTGCCACTGATAGTACTATTAAGGATTCAAGGTGCACTTCACAAGACATTCCCAGATGCATGCATCATCTGTTGAGAGCACACCCTACAAGACAGTGGAAGCAGGGACAGCACTGCAAAATACATTCATAGTCATAATAAATGCATAAATTGATTAATAGGCATACAGTATCATGATTTATTACTCAATATCAACAAGGAGGCGGCATGGGTGGATGAAGAAACAGTTTCTGTGCTGTTGTCTGGTCAAGCACAGCAACATGCAAACAACAACATATTGGAAAAGATGATGCTCCTACACTACTATACTCAGCCAGCCTCAGAACAGAGAGGGCTCATCTTCTAGCTGACATCACGGCACTACCAGAGACAGAATGCTCCATCTCTTTTCTGGCTTCTGCCCACTTGTGGGCTCTGAAAGGAGCTGAAAGCCGCCCTGTAGGAATGGCAAATCTAAGAAGAGGCGCCCACTGAGGTCATGGAGAGACAACAAATCTCCTGCTACACACTGGCCTCTTTTTCCCTCTATGCCAGGGGTCGGGAATCTTGGCTCTTTCATGACTCATGGACTTCAACTCCCAGAATTCCTGAGCCAGCCATGCTGGCTCAGGAATTCTGGCAGTTGAAGTCCATGAGTCATGAAAGAGCCAAGGTTCCCGACCCCTGTTTTATGCCATGGAGGGAGAAGAGGCAGCCTAAGATGGCTGCCATAAAGCTGGAACAGCAAAGGAACATCTAAGCACAGTGCAGGAGCAGAGTTAATGAACAGTGTCTGGAACTGGGTGAGAAGATTTTTTTTTTACTTAAAATTGAACCCCAAAAGACTATCTAAGAATAGAAAGACTGTCAACTATTTTTAAAGTAGCTGTGACTGGAGATTCAGAGAAAAAGGAATAGTTTAAAATGGAAGGAAATAGAACAAAAGAAAACAGGCAAAAATTTGTTAAAAATACAGAAAATTTGATACTTAAATTGGACAGGTGATGTTTGGAATAGGCATTTTGAAATGCTGGAATTATTTACTTAAAAAATGAACATTACCTAAATATGGTGAACTTTGGAATTTCTTTAAACATTGAAACCTAACTCAATAGTGCCACCTGCTGATGAAAGTAAGCATAACATATTTTTAAAACTTGGAAAGCCTTGTCTGATGGAGATTTAAAAGTGAAAACAAAAAATGGACATTATCATTATAATTAAATGATCTCTAAGAATTATAATATAAAATTGAACTACAAGAGTGACTTAAGGTGGTTCAGAAAAACTTTCTGGACTATCCAGAGGAACAGATGGATCAACATTGGGACATAAAGATCTGATATTATTGATGTCAGCTCTGCCTCTATCAGACCCCAAGAAATGAAAACCCTGAATTCATTGTTGTTGAAAACAGGTAGCTTTTACTGAGGTATGACTGAATGCAAAGAAAGCGAAAGCAAGGTCTGAAGAAAGTGCGCAAAATTAGATATATCAAAGTATTCCCAAAACCCTCCCCCCATAGTTTGATGAAGTCCATCCAATCCATAGTTCTCAAAAGGTCACAAGGCAGGCATATGCAGATGATGATGACCGTTACTTCTCCGGGATGGTTGGCCATGACCATATGTAAACATCCTACTTAAAAAATGCAAGGGCCTCTCACACCAGCACCCCCCATATTTCCCAGCTCCCCCTTCCCCCTGTTACTATGGCAGCTGATAAGGGTAAGCGTAGCTGAAGAAGTACTTGGAGGCTGACATTCAGCCCCCCTGCAACAGGGATGTTAGTCCTGGAAAATAAAAGACAATGGTGTGGAATATACAGTGTACACATACAGCATTATGGTTTATCAGGGTATTTGGAATGAAATGCATGGAGTAATTTAGGAGCTTGGACATGACGAGCATCTACACATTCAGCTTGGAAAGTGGAAAGTGTTTCCAAGCAACTAAATATTGTATTTTCCCTCTCTGTTTTTGGGAATCTAAAATTTCCTTAACATCTAAATGTTGTTCTCCCTCAATGAGAAGGGGAACAGGAGGGTCCAGTTGGGGAGGATGTAAGTTGGATGTGTGTTCATGTTTAAGTAGATTAACATGAAACACATGGTGAATGCGTGTTGAGGAATTGCAATTGGCAGTTGCAATTGAACTGAGACAGGGTTGGTAAGTTTTACTACGGGGAAGGGACCTATATATTTAGGGCCCAATTTTTTAGATTTTTGAGTAGTAAATGTTTAGGGGACAAAAAATCTGTCTCCCACTTTGAATTCCTTTGGAGGAGCCCTCTTCTTGTTGGCTTGTTTCTTGTGGGCTTGATGTGCGTCGTCAAGTGCTTTATGGGTAATGGGCCAGGTATGCTGAAGTTGAGTGACCCACTCCACTAGCAACAGGGTTGTGGGGTTCTTTTTTTTTTTAAAGAATTTTTTATTTTAAAACACATACACACAAAAAAAAATACATAACAAAAAAACAAAAAAAGCCTACACAACATAAAAAACAAAACAAAACATACATCTAAAATATGTATATAATCCAATTCAATGGTTATAGTGTATCAGTTGGTTACCAAAAAAAAATTTGTGCCATTCTTTTATAATCTTCTCATATAATTATATTTTAATTTATCATTTTATTTATCTTAATATTATACACATCCTGAAAAACAAGTGGCCTTAATGTTCTTGGACGCACAGAAAGCCTTTGACAACATGAGCTGGAGATTTATACTATTGCAGTTGGAATGGATGTTACTTGGGACCAGCTGTGCATGTGTCCCACCAGGCTTCAAAATTCCTGTGTATATTCAGCCACTGACCTACACCCTTGGGTTATGGTTTTCATTCTGTTTCTGGCTTTACGTTCTGCCAGGGGGTCTTCAAAACAATTGCGGAGGGCTACCATAAATTGATCAAAATTTCTCAATTGGGAGTCATCATCATTGTGAATCAGTCATCCAGTCTGCTGCCTGCCTTCCAGGGCCATGGTAACCTGTTTCACTTTGGCAGCTTCACTGGTAAAATCTTCCCCATACTCTTCCATATAAGTGTAAACTTGGGCTAGGAAAAATCTCAGAGATTTGGGATCCCCCCCCCCCCCCGTATTTCACTGCCAGCAAAGGAATCTTTGGGATTCGGCGCCTTCGGGGGATCCCTCCCCCCACTGGGGGGCTTGAGCTGCGGCCGCTGCAGCTGGGATGGCTCTTGCTGTTGGCATTTGCTGGGCTGGGACCTCTTCCTGAACCTCAGTAGCTTCCACCCCCCCTTCTTGCTTGCTCAAATTCTTCAGCTCCTGGCTGGAAAACTTTCTCTACTGCTGCTTCTCGAGCTTTTTGGCTTTCTAATGCCTCATGCAAAAGTTGCAGGGCTTAGGTCATAATGAGATCTTCTCGGTCAGCGTATAGCCCAGGGCCCCCTTAATGGCGGCGTCTGCTTACTGTCACTCCTGGGTGAGGTTCGTAGGGCTCTTCAAGGCGTCCCACTCTGAAGGACCATCTCGGTTTTGGTCGGACTGCCCTCTCTTCCAGGTCCAGCTCTCCTAGGCTTTCAATCTCTTCTCGGTACAGGCAAGGAGTAGGAGAGGTCGACATATAGATCCAAAAGAGGAATATCAGAGCCAAGCTAAAAGTGAACAATTAAACTGTTAAAGCGGGCAAGAGATGATGGTTAGAAAGGAAATATGTTTAAATGTAGCAGGGGCATAATAAGTTAGAGGGGGGTTAATAAAATACACAATTGGATATAAGGAGAAATACAGTAATAAAAAGAGGGGAAATTAGAATTAAGAACCAGGCAATGGGAAATTATAACTTAATATGAATATGTATACTATTATTAGAATTATGTAAACTTGTGAAATGTAATAAATGTGTTCCTGTTAGGAGTCACCACAGCAAATAATCTGTTTCCACCTAACTCTATCCTTGGCATCCTCTATTCTCATCCCAATTAACTTCATGTCCTCATTTAGCACATCCATATATCTCCTCTTTGGCCTTCTTGACTTCTTGCCTGGCAACTCCACCTCCAACATCTTTCTACCAATATAACCACTATCCCTCCTCTGCACAGGTCCAAACCATCTCAGTCTGGCCTCTCTGACTTTGTCTCCAAAACAGCCGACCTCAGCTGTCCCTCTGATGTGCTCATTTCTAGTCCTGTCCATCCTGGTCACTCCTAAAGAGAACCTCAACATCCTCATCTGTGCTACCTCCATCTCTTCCTATTGTCTTTTCCTCACTGCTACAGTCTCTAACCCATACACATAGCTGGTCTCACTACTGTCTTGTACACCTTTCCTTTGATTCTTGCTGACACTCTTCTGTCACACAATACTCTTGACACCTTTCTCCACTCATTCCAACCTGCCTGCACTCGCTTTTTAACCTCTTTTCCACATTCCCCGTCACACTGGACTGTTGACCCCAAATACTTAGACTCCTGCAGCTTCTTGACCTCAGCCCTCTGTAACTTGACTGTTCCACTTCCCTCCATCTTATTCACGCATATGTATTCTGTCTTAACTACAACTGACTTTCATTCTTTTTTTTTCACAAATATATTTTATTCAATTTTCTTATTACAAATAAGTAATAATAATAAAAATCATCACTATAACATAGGGTGACCAACCATCCTCTTTTGCACGGACATGTCCTCTTTTTACGTCCTGTCCGGGGCGTCCGGCCGGGTTTTATAAATTTTATAAATT
>JAEANM010019788.1:0-12272 GCA_017656035.1 Myanophis thanlyinensis | reverse complement strand
GCTAATACAATGCACCTGCCCCCCGGAGCCTCCCTCCCTTCCTTGATCCGAACCACCTATCTCCCGACCCTCTCCGATGTGCTCAACCCTCGGTCTGGCCTTAACCTCAGATACAAGACTACCCCCTTCCCTACAAAACCCCCTCCCTAACCCTGAGCTAAAAAATCCAAATTAAAAACCCCTTGGGGAATAGATTTAGTAGGGGGCCAGTCCTTAAAAATATATATGTAGTCCTTAACTTGCAACCACAACTAGGACCAGAACTTCTTTTATTAAGCAAAGTGGTTGATAAGTGATTCATGCCCAGTTATATGACCTTTTTTGCCACTGCTGTTAAGTGAATCAGGCAGTCCTTAAGCAAATCTAGCTTCCCCCATTGATTTTGCTTGCAGGTAGATGGCTGGGAAGGTTGTAAATGCCGATCACATGGTCACCCTGGGGTGCTGCAACCTTTTGTAAATACAGGTTGGTTGCCAAATTTGGATCTCGTGACTGTGGGGAAGCTTCAATAATTATAAGCGCAAGGATAAGTTATAAGCCACTTTTTTTTCACTGAACAGTTGTTTGCAAGGCAAAGTTCTTAAGATCCTTGATCTTAACTGAAATTGTGGTTAATGTAATATTGCTTCTCTCGTGAGGTTTTACTTTGCCCTGCCTTGGGAGGATTTACCTTAAAAATGACTTGTTATTAATCTTATAAATACACAAACCAGGTTATATAGGGAAGCTCTTGCCATTAATGCATTAGAAAATGTCATTCATATTTTTTCCAAGTCTGAAAGATTCCAAATCATGGACACTTTGATAGATCGATGCAGAATTCTCTTAAATATGAAGACTGAATTAATTAGAACAAGAGATTCATCTATTAAGTCCATAGCTTAACTATTAGTAGCCTTTATACCCATTAAGCTCTCATCTCATCTAAGTGGCCTAAACTTGCCACCCTAGTTTTTCTTTACATTTCAATAGCTCCTTAGTGAATAGAGCAGATATTTTGAAACCCGTAATAATTAAAGGCGTAAGGATAAGTACAAACGTTTATTTTTGCAGAAGTAGATTTCAGTTCCCACAGCTTACATTTCTATAACTGAGTTTCTATGTCCTAGGTCAAAAATGATATTTAATAATTAATAAGCACCACTAGTTATCTACCATATATTCTCGAGTGAGCATATTTGCTTTTTTTTTTTAAAGAAAGATAAATTGCCTCATCTTGAAGAAGAACAGAGCTGGACATAATTTTAGTTATCAAATGCTGATAATTGACACAGAGACAGGCTTTGCTTTACACATGGTTATAATTAATCCAGTTCAGTGACCTCAAAGGCTGCTTTCCTAAGAAATGGGTGACTTGATTCTTTGTCAGCTACTTCAGTGGATATAAATTACAAATGAGGTACTAATGAAGGATTTCATCACTAGTTGAACCTCAGATCAGTCTCCATTTTCCATTTTATAAAAGTTTGTGGCTGGTGGGAGGGAGGGAAGTACACAAGGGATAAGAGATTGGAAGCTCCTTAAAGCTGTTGTAAATCAGCGCAGAAAAAACAACGACACCTTCTGTGAACTGAACGAGATTCTGGGGCTTGCATTAAAACTGCTGCACAACACAAAAAGAACGAATCTTTTACCTGGAAGCCTTGCTCAGTTCCTTCACAATACAGTACTGTACGTCTGGTCCTTGACCTGCATCCATTCACTTAGTGACAGTTCAAAGTTTATCCTCACACTTATAGTCATCACAGCCTTCCTCACAGTCAGGTAATTGCTGTTTGGCTGCTTGGCAACCAGCATATACTGGTGACAAGGTTGCAAAATCGCACATGTTGCAATGATTCATTGTACGAGTGTATCACTTAGTGACAGAAGTTCTAGGTACATAGGTGGAGAACTACTTATATATAGCAATAGCACTTAGACTTATATACTACTTCATAGTGCTTTCCAGTCCTCTCTAAGTGGTTTTACAGAATCAGCATATTGCTTCCAATAATCTGGGCCTTCATTTTATGCACCTCAGACGGATGGAAGGCTAAGTCAACCTTGAGCCTGGTGGGATTTGAACCAGCAGTGAGCAAAAGTACTGCAATACTGCACTCTAACCACTGTGCCACCAAGGCCACCATATGCTGTATGTATGTGTGTCTATTTGTCTGTATGTCTATCATCATCAAAATGGTGGTGAAACATACATTGCTGGAAAAAGCCATGCCCAAAACACTGGATTCAAATTTAATTCACTGAGTATCCCAAACAATAAATTTCAGCCATATATATCTCAAGGGTGTTGAACGCAATCTACAGTTTCAGTGAAATACCAATGTCTTGTACATTGCCTGACTCAGAATGGATGGACAGATTTCTCTTCCTCTACCTCTTTATGCCTAGAGTATTGAACTGGAGACACATACATTGCATGGTTCGATTTTTATGATTCATCATCACCATCTTTTGGGGGTAGAGGAAGAAATAGGGAGACGCCTATAAATCAGAAATTGTACATCTAATGGTTTCCTATGCACACAATTTGGTAAAAGTCAGACTAGGATTAGAAAGTTTTGTGTTCAAGTCTATCCTATATCATGGAATTCTCATAGTACTTTTGTTGCTGAGGAAATTGGGGAAACTTTTGGTTGATTGGTTGGTTAGTTGGTCTGTAAACTTTATTGGTTGCTCATCTCACCACCAGGGTAACTCCGAGCAGTTTACAATACTAAAGCTTGTAGAGTAAATCAGGATATAAATCTAGGAAACGAACCAACAGAAAGAAGAATTATGCTCTCCTATTCCATTATAGAGTATTAATCAAGCTATGTGGTGGCTTAGAGATGGACCTGTCGCTTCACAATCAGAAGGCTGTGAGTTCAATTCTAGGTAGCAGCAGATATTTGTCTCTCTGGGTACAAAGAGAAAATATCTGCTGCAGCTTCGCATAGGCGCCAGGAAGGGCATCCGGCCAGTAAATGCTCAGTTCCATTCTGTTGCCCCAACTCCACACCAATCCAAGGGATTACAGGCTCATTAAAGGAAAAAGAAAAAAGAAAAAACCATTATAGAGTATTAATGTTACACCTATTTTGTAAAGATCTCCATACCAATATTTGTATCAAGAAAAAATGTATTCCATGTCTTTTAACTGATGTAGAAACTCTCTATAGCAGTAGCAACCTGCCCAGAAAAATTGCTATGGACCTTGATGTCATTGTATCAGTGTTACTACTACATTTTCAGCAACTATGTCAGCAAAAATCAATAAATCTATGCTGAAACATCAACCGACTTAGTTCACCATCTTGACTGAATTCTCACTTGGCTACCAACTGGGCTTTCAAACAATAGCCAGGAATACTTATAACATTAGGTCATGGTTTGTTCAACCCTGATTGTGGATTTAGCCAAAGAGCCCTGGTTCTTAAAGGATCCTAAGCCAGTAGCAAACTGCATACTACAAAGTATATCAAATACGTTTTTACTTTATCTGCTAACTATCTTAATTGCTGATCTCGTTGCCTCATGGTTGATATTCACCAGTGGGGCTAATGCTGCACCAAATTTATCCAAACTATCACATTTCATCATAGTAATTCACCTAGCATCAACCTAGATTAAGGCACCAATCTGTCATCCATGAGGAGCAGGAAATGTTGTGACAGAGTTGCTGAAATATTGTGTCAAATGGTTGTATGTTCAGGATAAGATGGACAGCGAACTACGTAGGCATGCATGAGCTGTAGCTTGATGGTTACTCCATAGAACTCCATCTATGATTTCATTATTTTCACAGAAATTCCTTCCTGAATCCTGACTGCCTGGAAGCCAAATCTTATTAACAGAGAAATTCAGAGTTTAAAAAAATCCACATTCTGAATCACAAGTACACAAAGCAGTGAATTTTCACCTATCAGATCTCACATTTGGAAAAACCCCTTCCTTCTAAAATCAATGGGAAGGCAAACGTAGCTTGGAGATGATGTAAAGAAGGACAAAATCTGGGGCCTTGTGGCCAGAAGTCCACTTTTTGCTCCCAATTTTGAATGTATCAACTGAAATTGTTATTAACTGAAAATTCTCTGGCAGTAGATCTTGGAGATTGTGGCAAATTGTCCCATGACTGCTTTGCATTATTAAAGAGGGATTTTTATCCCATACTCAGATAGCTCTTCAAGAAACTGTTGGAAGAAATGTCCATCTGGGTTCAGTTCCAAGTGGGGAGAAAGACACTGGAAACATGGAGGCTGGTTGAAAAGATGGTTTAATTGTGAAGCAGAACCACCAAGCACGTGTGATTCTGGATAGCTGACCACATGGAGTGGAGAGTGAGAAGTATTTATGCCCTGTCTTGGGCTTTGAACTTGAGCTTCCTGTTCTTGTGGCAAGGACATGTCTTCCATTGGCTGACTCCCCAAAACTCCCAAAGGACTATGCAGTCATAGTTGAGGTTGTCTGTGTCCCAGGCTTGGTTGAACCTTGCTGGGTGATGCAATCTTCCCATGTGCCATGTGGTGAAATGGGTAGAGAGCTAATCCTATTCTGTCCTGAGAGTGAAGGTCTTTTGTTTTGTAGATAAACTGCCCCCAAAATATCTGTTGGGGTCAGGGAGTGAGCTGAGTTTCTGTCTTTAGAAACATGTTTCTCCTTTAGGGAAAATATAATATTCTGCCTTTTTAATATTTCCTAGAATATGTCATTCTTCTAGCAGAGGGGTAGGTGCTAACTTTCTACAATACTTAAGATTGTTCTGTCACAAATGAAACAAATTAGTGTTAGAGGTAACTGAGGAATAAATAAATATATTAAGCCTCTCAGGAAAACAAGCACATCCTAATTACATTTGTCCTTATTCCACTTCTTAAAGAACATGTACCAGCTTGCAACAGTAAAGCATATAAGAAACATGCTATTAAATTGATTTAATATGTGCGCACAAAATCAATTGGATTGCATTGATTGCTTTACTTCATTATGTCCCTCGTTCCTAAGACTATTGTTTTTTAAAAGTTAGCAATTCTATTCTTCCTAATCCTGAGATAAAAAGAAACTTAAGCAATTGACAGTTATTATTTATTTAAAGAATTGTATCAGATTTTTCTGCTAAAAGAACTTTCAGAACAGGTTTTTAAAAAAGCATTCCAGACTGAAAACAGGATACAAAAGGGGAAATGGGGGGGGGGGGGGAGAGAAACCTACAAATTTTGGTAGATCTATTTTTTGATATGAAAAGATCCAGGTTGCTTGAAGTCCAGACAAATGGACTTCAAGCAGCAAATGATGAGAAATTCTCTGCCTGAGAACCATGTAGCTATCCTACAATTACTTTTGCATTTATTATTGAAACAAGGAGAAACTGAGACATAGCCAGCAAATTCAGTTTTTCTCTTCCTCAGCCCTATAATTTTCCTCACCAACCTTGATATAAACTTATGGATGAATTGCCCTTCAATGATATCAGGACCGGGAAGTCAGAAAAAGAAAACCGGAGACATAATTGAGCATAATCTGTGCGGCTATCTTGTTTCTGATTCAGAAACAAATTTCATGGTAAAGTACATTAATCAGCAATAAGCCAGGAATTCTCTTCTCCTCGTATTATTATATTGGCAATGGGATTTTCAGGGCCTTCAGACAAGTGAAGCAGGGATCCTAGAGAGTATGAAGCTATGTACGGACTGAGAATGGCAATGGAATGCAAAGCTATGTGGTCTTCGTATCTTAATATAAGTAGAGGTATCAAGCGAATGGCATCAGGCCACCTGCATTGAAATAAATGTCTGTCCAAGAAGCTTCTGTGCATATAAAGCATTAATGTATTCTTCAAGCAAGAAAAAGACTTGAGTTCCATCTGATGGCCTTATTGTTGCCATAAACTTGAATCTATCTACTTTTTATTGCCTCAGAAATTTCTGTTACCTCAAAATCCTATTTTCTCTCACCTCAGAAACTTCTGTTTACCTACGCTCTTAACCTCAAACAACCCCAAAATGATTGTGAAAACTATCTATATTAAGCACGTATTGTCTTGAGTCTTAACAATTTTAAGAATTACTAAGAATGAAAGAAAAACCTTTCATTCTTAGCTTCACTTACCGTTTACCAGCTGTAATTGCACAAGGTTGTCTTTGCAAGAGGAAACTTTTAATCTCATCTGGTTCATGCTGAAAGTATTACAAAATTACATCCGTAATATAAGTAGAGCAAGTGGGGATTTACGTTATGTGCCCATTAAGCCCATAGGAACATGAGCTTGATGAGAAGGAGGATTTAATTTACTTTTAATTCATTTCTTTAATTGGCTCTGTTACCTTTCTCCAATCTTCACATATGTTCTTCTGCCTGCCAAGAAACTGCATGAAGACAAAAACTGAGCTCAGCTTGAGGGCATCTCTCTTTAATCCAATAGTCTGGAAGGCAGTTGGTTGGTGGACAGCTGGATTGCCCATAGAAATATATACATGTATACACAAAAGTAAACATGTTCCTTTATATAGCTCAAAATAAACTCTTGACTGTTTTCAACTGTTAGTAGTCGAAAACCCGGTTCCGATCGGCCCAAGAAAACAGCAGATGTGGGGTCAGTCTAGATGACCGCGAGGGGTCCCCTTTATTTTCAGCCGCGAGTAAAACTCACGATGAGCTTTCCAGAAAACAAGAGGGCGAGCCGAAGGCGAGCTGCGGCTTTTGTATTTGCCGCGGTGTCACCTTCCTGTGCTTCCCATTGGCTGTTGTGTCAGCCAATGAGAATTGCTCCTCTGGAATCTCGGTTGCGCCTGCGCAGTACACAACACCCCTCCCTCCTTGGATCGAGTGTTCCAGAATGACTGTACTGTGCAAACGTAGTCTCTTAGGTAAGTGGGGCGTCTCCTTGTTCGCGTTGAACGGCGCAGACTCCGTTCATTTTCGCCGCTGCTGTCGCCATGGAAGGACGTGCCGGGGGCCTCCTCTGTTCCCGGCTCCTCTGGTGGCAGCAGCGGCATGGGCGGCGATGGGGGCGACGGCAGCGGCTGGGCCTCTGCAGCTGATTGTCCTGGGATGGCCCTAGGTACATAATGCACATCCCCTTCGGTTTCGTCCTCGTCTCGGGTGGCGTCCAGCCCCCCCCCCCCCCATGACTCTGGGCTGGAGTTGGTCTATGTGCCTTCTCCAGGTCCGGCTGTCATTTAGTTTAATTTCATAAGATTTGGGTCCCATTGCCCTGCTTACTTTCCTGGGTACCCATTTGGGTGGTCCCGGGTAGTTCCTTGTGTATACCCCCTCCCCCTCCAAGAAGGTTCGTAACCCTTGAGTTGGGATGGTTGGGAGTGGGGGGGATCGTCTGGGTGGACTCTGCTCAATGGGATTTTTAATTTCCTCCCCATCAGTAGCTCGGCTGGGCTGCGGTTCATTGTAGGCGAGGGGGTAGAATGTTGGGCTAGGAGGAAAGTGTTTATCTTTTGTTGTAAGTTCCCCCTGTGCATTTTGTTGATTGCTTCTTTGGTGGTGCGGACGGCCCGTTCCACCCATCCATTTGCCATGGGCCTGTGAGGTGCGGAGGTGGTGTGTCTGATGCCCAGGCATCGGAGGAAGTTGTTGAACTCGGCTGCGGTGAACTGGGGGCCGTTGTCCGATACCACAACGTCCGGGAGGCCGTGGGTCACAAAAAGTTGTTTCATGGTCGCAATTGTGGTCTCTGTGGTGGCCGAGTGCATGGGTACAACTTCCGTCCAGTTGGAGTGGGCGTCCACAACGATAAATAACATGTGGTTCTGTACCGGTCCCGCAAAATCGATATGTATGCGGGACCAGGGATTCTTTGTTATGTCCCATTTGGAGTTTCACGCTGTTGGGGGGGTGCGCATGATTTGTTTGGCAGGGGTTGCAGAGCTTTACCTTTTCCTCTATGTCTTGGTCTAAGCTGGGCCACCAGACATAAGTTCTTGCTAGGGATTTCATTCGCCCCATGCCCAGGTGGCCCTCGTGTATGGTGGTGAGGATTTGCTCTCTTAGTGATGGAGGTATGATAACGCTGTGCCCCCATAACAGGCACCCTTCTTGTGCCAAAAGTTCAGATTGCCTGTTTTCATACGGTTTAAATTTCTCTCCCCATTTGGTCGCTGGCTAGCCTTTCAGGACCCATTGAAGGATGGTAGTTAGTACAGGGTCCTTTTTCGTGTGTTGGGCGATTTGTGGTGCCGTGATTAAGTTCCCCTGAATGTGTTCTATGAGTAGTAGTGGCAGGGTGGGTGCCGGGTCAGCTGATGTTCCTGGTGTCGGGCACCTGCTGAGAGCGTCGGCATGGGCAATTTGCACCCCCGGGCGGTACTCCAATGTATAAGAATAGGCTGCTAGGAATTCGAGCCATCTGGTCATGCGGGGGGAGAGGACTTGGGGGGATTGTTTGTCCCCGGCTATGAGGCCCAACCTCTGAACCTCTGGAGTGTGGTCCTCAACTTGTCCTTTAAGTCACGGTGGTTCCTAGCGGCCACTAGGACGTTGTCAAAATATGGGGTTACTCCAGGGATGCCCATTGAAGATGTCCGCGAACTCCTCCATTACGTCGCTGTGTAGGATAGGGTTTGCTGAGGCATTGTTTACGGCTTGGTCCTCTATTAGCGTTATCTGTAGGTGCCAGATCCAACTTCTCCCCAATAATAGTGGGAATTTTTGGTCGGTTACCACCAGGGATAGGTGGCCGTTGATCCCCTTGTGCCCTGCCGGAACAGTGATTTGACCCAGGAGAGGAATTGGGTGGCCTTGGCAATCCCGCAGGGTGGTTTGTGCTGGGTGTAGGTCTTCCTTCCAAATGCGGGGCATGAGTTGTTTTAGCTTCTTCCACGGCACGATCGTTACTGGTGAGCCGGAATCAATTTGCATCTTGCAAGGCTTGCCATCTATGCTGACCGTGGTGCTGAATTCTTCCGCCTCCGCTCCATCTCTCGAAGTGTGCTGTATCTCGCCATATGTTGCTTGGCAGTTGTCGCAGGATCGTCTGGGGGGGTCACTCGTCCAACGGCCGGGTCCCCTCCTGGTTTGCAGGCCATGTGGGCCGCGGTTTGGCCCCCCTCATTGTGTCTGGTTCTGTGGGGCCATGCGGCAGGCACGGAAGATATGCCCCTTTTTTGCACAGTGGCTGCAAATGGAGTGTAGAAAGGGGCAGTTTGCGCATGGGTGGCTCCCATTACATCTGGCACAAGGCCTCTGGCACGGCTTGGTGGCCATCTTGGGGCCCCTCGTGGTCCGGATTTGGTGGATGTCGCCATCTTGGTCTTCCTCCTCCTCTCCCTCGTGGTCGTCCCAGGAGGAAGCCTGGTACACATTTTCCATCTGATTCTTCTTTGGTTGAAGATTTGCCTCTTCTGCAGCTAGTGCTTCTTCTATGGCCGAGGCTAGGGGGAATGAATGTTTTGCCGTTAGCCTTTTCTTTAGCTTCTCGTCTCTGAGCCCCAGAATTAGCTTGTCTCGGATCATCCATTCCAGCTGGGTATCAAATTTGCACCCAGTTGCTAGAACTCTTAGGCTGGTGAGGTAATCTGCGACCGATTCTCCCTCCGCTTGAACTCTCTTGTAGAACTTAGCCCTTCTGGAGAAACAGGAGGGAGTCGGGGCATAATGGGCCTGCAGTCTCCTCTTGAGCTCCGTCCAGCTGATTTCCCACAATGTTAGTGGGGATGCTATCGCGCTGGCCATCCGTAGGACATCCAGTCCGCAGACGTTCAGGAATATTCCTTGTTTTTCCTTGTCCGTGCAGTTGGTCTGCTTGGATCCCACAAGGTAGAACTCGAATTTGTCCATGAACAAGGACCAGGATTCCTTTTCGGGGTTGTATGCTCCGCATTGAAGAGCGCTGCTGGAAGTGAGCACTACGTTGGGTTGTGCGGTTGCAGGGGCTGCTGCGTCGGGTTGTGCCGTGGACATCTTAAGTTTTGTTGCGGTTGGGTCCAGGAATTTATTCCTCAATATCCCACCTTTGTCGCCAGTGTTAGTAGTCGAAAGCCCGGTTCCGATTGGCCCAAGAAAACAGCAGACGCGGGGTCAGTCTAGATGACTGCAAGGGGTCCCCTTTATTTTCAGCCGTGAGTAAAACTCACGATGAGCTTTCCGGAAAACAAGAGGGCGAGCCAAAGGCGAGCCGCAGCTTTTGTATTTGCCGCGGTGTCACCTTCCTGCGCTTCCCATTGGCTGTTGTGCCAGCCAATGAGAATTGCTCCTCCAGAATCTCGGTTGCACCTGAGCAGTACACTACATCAACACAAATTTAGCACAGAGGTACAGTACATCTAGCTATAAGTGGGTACCCCCAAAATCAACAGGAGCATCTAGCTAGATGCCAAAAGAAGATTCTTGACCAGGTTGTGGAAGATTAATATGGAAAGTCCCCGGTTTTCTTCTTTAGTAAGGCTTACTCCCACTCTTGGGTTTATTGCCTTCAGTTATAAAAGGATTTGAATAAGTAGAATTGAGAAAGACTGCAATGATGCTCCACAGGTTGGCCTATACCAGTGATGGCAAATCTTTTAGAGACCAAGAGCCAAAACTGCAAGTCTTCTTCTCTCACACACATGCAGGCGAGATAGAGAGCCAAAAACCAACTGGCCGGTGGGGAGGCAGCAACGAGATGGGGCATCACAACATTGGCAGCTCTGCAGGAGGCAAGATCTTTTTCTTTCATGATAAGTTGCAATTGATTGAATGAACTTTTTTTTAGTCCCACAAACTTGCAAACAATGGCAACAAACACGATGGAGAAAAATGGTGGAGCTGAGCTGGGCAACGATGCATGTGCCCACAGAGAGGGCTCTCAGTGCCACCTCTGGCACACATGCCACAGGTTCGCCACCACTGGCCTACACAAAATAGGATTGTTGTTTCCAAGAAAATGACATGGTCTAAGAGAAATTTTTGTGTCTCTTTGCATGAGAGTTACTGAAAAAATAACTTTCTGCTCAGAACTCCTTTTGTTACTGACGGACATTTTAACCAGTAACATTTTAATGAAGATTTTAACCAGCATCCATTTGGAGAATTTCAAATCTATTTTGCCCCTTTTGTTTCACTACAACTAGTTACTTAAATAGAGCAGCAAAATACTTGTATCAACCTGCCTGCTCATTGCATTTCAGGACATACTGCTCTGCAGATGCTAAAGCTGTGGAACAAAGTCTATTTTTTTTATATGTAAGTGACAAAAGGCAATATTGCAAGCAGACACTGGGCTTCTACAGAGACATCTGTCTGCATAATGCCTGATCAGAGCTTTCCAAAGCTTTGTGAAGTTTCGTACAGGCTCTTTATATTACATGGGTTAATGTTGTTTAGAAAAACAACCTAGCAGACATGTGACAGATTCCTGGCAGGTCCAAGAAGACTGAATGAATGAGAGGCAAATTTCCTAAAATTGTACCTTTGACCCATTTAAAAAATAAGTGCTAAAACTGTCTTCAGGAATGTGTCAGGACATGGGCAAGCCTCTATCCTTTGAACTGTTCGCTGGTAACTTAGCTAAACACACCATTCCTAGCAGCAAGAGATACTCAGTAGAAGCAGAAATAAATCTTGGGGAATCTATCACACTTGTAATACACAAACATCTTTACAAAACAGTAAAGATTTGCCATTACTGCTGTGGTCTCCTCACTGGGCAGCAAATTTGATACTAATATGTTTCTGCCAATTCAAGGTCTGTTGTGCAAGTTAACATACTGTAGGTATTTGCTTATGCCTTTAGTTAAATTGTCATTCCAAAGAAACAAAATTTGGTCTTCAGTTTATTTGGTTGCTTTCAGGAAGTTTTCTCTCAGTCAATGCAGTTCTAGTGACATAGTCATGGCAGGGATCATTGGGCCAAAATAACTGGGTTTTCTCCCCTGATTCAAGTTCTCAGTGCTCAAATGCTATTTTGCAACAGCTGGACTGTGAATTAGAGAGCTTAAGATGAGACTTTGGGGAGAGTTTTGAAGAAGATTCTCTAAGCATCTCAATTTGCTCTCTGAGCTGCTTCTGTAAAGTGTCAAAAGGCTAAGCGTAATAACATATATAGTAGGGGTGTCAAACTCAAGGCCCACTGGCTTGATCTGGCCCACAGGGTGCTTAGATCTGGCCCACAGGACTGCCCTGAAAACAATGAAGGACTGGCCCACGGTGCCTCTGCCAGTGAAAATGGAGCTTGGGATGATCACATGCAGCCCTCCTGAGCTCAGTTTTCACGGGCATAGGGTTGTAAGAGGCCTAGAGAGACGTTGGAGGACTACCCATTCTGAGTCTGACTGAACACTATTACAAGCCCATGTTAGGAAGTA
>JAEANM010019787.1:0-12273 GCA_017656035.1 Myanophis thanlyinensis | reverse complement strand
AGCGATCGAAAACACATTTCACTGCATTTCGTACTATGTATGTATATGTATGTGATGAATAAAATTTGATTTGATTTAAAAAAAATTGAATTGTTGTTCCTTAGGTTGCCTTTAAGAATGATCCTGAAGCTGCTCTAATTCAGTATTTAACGAATGATGAAGCCAGAAAAGCTATTTCTAGCACAGAGGCAGTGTTGAACAATCGGTTTATACGAGTATTGTGGCATCGGGAAAGCAATGAGCAGCAGCAGCAACAGCAACCGTCACAGCCGCAGCCACCACAGCTGCAACAGCAACAGCTGCAACAGCAGCCACTGACACCATCACCTCTTCATCAACTGCATGTGCAGCCACAGGTTCTGGCACAGCCTCCACCTGTAACATTGCACAGCAGTATGCCAAAGGTGTAGTGTTCTACTGTAACTGATCTTTGGGATCTATGATGGTTCCAAAAGATGAATGCATAGTAACATTTTTCTGTTTAATGTGCATTTATGCAGGTGGCTAAACCATTAGTTCCAGGTGCCTATGTCTTTAACAAGGTTCCAGTTAAACATCGACTTGGAACAACCAGTGGAAATCAGCCAGATTCTCAACACGTATTACTTAACCAGTCCAATGCTACTACAGAGGACGTTCAGGTAAGAGAAATGGACAGGGAAGACATTCCGATCTCAGGACAAAATACTAACAAACGTAATCATGCAATATAATAATTACAATCAATGATATTTTTAAATAAACTGACATAGCGAAAAGAGATTTAAGGAATATTTCAAATGAAGATTTTATTTTTATTTTTAATATTTATTTGCTAATATATTACTTCTATCTGTGCAATTTTAATGGAAAATAAAATACAGATGTTTTTAAGATTTTGTGCTTTTAAAATTATGAATATATTTATATATTCTCCAAACTATGTGAAAGGTTTTTTTTATTGCTTTGTTTGGTTTTCCATAGTTTCTGTGTTGTGTTGGTTATTACATTTTGTTTTCAAAGGTTTTTGATTACTATATATATTGCATCTTGGTTACAAGAGTATGGTTCCAAGCTTGAAACAAAAGGCTGTTTTGAACAATATTATTTCTAGTGTTCCAAATATAATAAATCCTGTAGTTTCATTGTTTCTTTGTTTGTTTTTAATTAAAATTGATTTGTATACTGATTTTGTATATTGAGCTTTGGCAGTTTAAACAGTGACCAATACCAAAAGGGCATTAACGTTTCCTTTTGAAGGTGGTTTCCAAATACAGAATGTTGTCATGTTGTGCTTGTATGGTCTTTTTGGCTAGAGGAAGAAGACACTCTCAAGCTTGCAATAAAAGAAAGTGTCTTAAGATTGTTATTGTTATTATTTGATGTCATCACTGAGCTCTGTTAAAGTAAATACAATTGGTTGTTGATTCCTCCTAAGCAGTGTGGCTGTTTTTACTGACAAAAGGATGATTAATTTAATTTTATTTTATTAAATTTCTATACCTATTGATGGATTCTATTAATATAATCTCTGGTTTTATAGTCTTATCCAAACACCTATCTATTGATGGATGATCCTTCTTCCTACTTTTGTTAATCTTGGACACAAATAGAGAACATAGACTTGTTTCAAATTCCTATTGTTCTCTATAATTGAAATATCTGAAATTTTTTTGAATTCTTAATCTTCTTAAATGAAAATATTTTGAATGTGTTCCAGTGGACTGTTTTTTCCCCAAGTTAAAAACAAAGCATTTTTCTATTTAGTGGACACTTGTACTAAAAGAATTGATATGTTAACATCTATAATTCCTTACAATGCATGTAAGCTTTGTGACTAGTAAATATATATTGTATAATTATACAATGCAATAATAATACAATCAGATTTTGTCCTTGTGGAACGATATGACTTCCCCGCTATCATGGACATAAAAAATATTTCATCAGATTGCCTTGCCCCACAACATAAAATGCTTATTGCCAATAAGAAGATCAGCAAGCATTCAAAGCATGACAGAAGTAGGACAAGTCCAGAGAAAATCAAGTGGTAAAAGCTACAAGATTACAAGATGGCCATTATTAATCACATTACATTTCCTCCAATCATCACATGCTCAACTGATGCCACATGGACCGCTCTTCTCAAGCCCATTACCATTTTTGCAAGAAAACCCCTTGGCACTATGAGATTAAGTTGTCATTGAACCAACAAGCAGATGCAGCAGGAAGTGTGGAAAAGAAGGTGGCTTATAGAACTGATATGTGCAGAAGACCAATGAAAATTGGGAAAAGTCTGTCACTGCAAGGAAAACGGCACAGAATACTCATGGTCAATCACTAATATGAACAGTTGAACACAAAGGAAAGCGAGAAAAAAATCCCATCTATTGACTAGCAAAAATGCATGCCAGGGCATGCAATATGAACATTGAACACTACCTATGGTTTGAAGTAAAAAGTGGAGGACAACATTAAGATGAACTCAAAATCTGGGAACACTGGGTGGCAGTACTTTGATGAAATCTCTGGTGTTGAATTTTCACACCCACCAATTTCTGATGGCTCATTTTGTGCTAGCCCTGCATGTTACATCTTAAGATCAAAGCTATCAGCCACATGAAGAATTCGAAAGCCCCTGGCCCAGACAGTCTGTTATCATCAGACATCTGGAATTTAGAACTTTGCAGCACAGCAACTGACTGACAAACTTCTTCAGTGCTCAGCATTATTGCCATTGATGTTCATCCTTGTCATAGATACATTCATGCAAAATGTGTATTCTCAGTCATCCAGGTTATAGTTATCCCAAAGGTGCTTTTTCAAGAGGCAACTGCACTTTCTGGTTTTTCGCTGAAACATTTCGCTTCTCCAAGAAGCTTCTTCAGCTCTGGAAGCCGCTGAAGAGGCATCCTCTGGAAGCGAAACGTCTTTAGAGAAAAAACAGAAAGTCCAGTTGCCTCTTGAAAAAATACTTTTGGGACATGAATGCAAAACCTGCAAGCACAATGGCCTTGAGCCTTGCTGTAGATCAACAATATCCTGCTCACATCTACCACCAGGGAAGAACTGCAGCACTGTCTAGACATGGAATGATCATCTTCACCAATTTGGTTTTCATCTCAATGTGAGACTGACCAAATATCTAGACACCAACCAGAGCACTTCCACTATCCTGGTCAGCAGCAAGATCTAGTAAGACAAACTTCTTAAGTTACTTAGAATCCTATTTGCAAAGTGATGATGGCATTAATGAGTGTGTATATATGTGTGTATGTGAAGGTGAGTGCATGTGAAGGTGAGTACAACATGGCTGCGGATGAAGAAGATCACTGCAGTACTCTACAATAGGCATAGACCAATTCACCTAAAACTGAAAGTATATAAATTGATGGTCTGCCAGTAATGCTGTATAGTGCTGAGTGCCCTTTACATGCCATGGAGATGTACATGCTCCGGCGGTCATTAGGCATTTCCCTTTTTGACCACATCAACAATTATAAGTCCGGCAGCAGGAGGACATTGCACCAATAATAGAAAATATGGGAAAACTGCCTACAGTCTTTGTGCCACAATCTACAAGCAACACCCATATTGTCCCTGCACTGTTCACAACTTTAACATCGATGTCAGATATCTGCGAGGAAAACAAAAGTAAAGGAGGCAGAACACAATGCGGATATGAAAGTCAACCAGTTACAGCCACTTGCTGCATTTGCTCACGTGAAATGGCATTGGTTAATCTGGAAAATGGACTCTGCACCTGCAGGAAAACTTTAGATTGAAAAAAAATTGTATGGTATTTTTGTTCACAATTATTACGTTTTAGGATGTTCTGGTAATTCATATCATCTCTTAATGGAGGGATAGCTTATCTAAATTAGAACGAATAGTTTTATCTTCTGTTTCTTAATATGATGACTTTAATTTTTTTTTTAAGCTATTACTTCTGGTCAAATTTGGATATGCAATGTAAATTGCAATTGTCAGCACTAGTTTTGTAATGGCATTAACAGACAATCTAAATTTTACCCTTGCATAATTGGCAAAATACCATCTGAGAATGTTTGATTTGATCTTTTAAAATAATTGCCATAAATAAGTAGTTGAACAAAATTTAATGGCACCATTAATGTATTGTCATAATTGCTGCTTTCAGTTGTTTCCTTCTTCAACAACACATACAAAGATGGTTTACAGTTCTTCCAATTTGAAGACAGGAAATAAGTCTGGTACAGGAAATAAATCTCATGATGTCCAAGAAGTTCTTAAAAAGAAACAGGTAAACACATATCATTGCAGTGCATTTAATAGCTGTAACCTTTGAATGGAATAGGATTTGCATCAACCACATGAAGAATTGTTTCTTGAAAAATTCAGATAGTCCTTTCAGGTTTACTCTTTGGTTCGGAGAATTATGACTGAATATAATCTCTGGTTTTATATTCTTATCCAAACACTGTAAAGTCTGCCACTGTTCCTTGGCATTTGAAGTCCACAGAACGATCTTCTTTTCATAAGAAAGAAGAAGCTTGGATTTCAATCTTAATCAGAGTAATAAAAAACCACATTGATTCAACATAGAAGGATTGCAGTTGTAGGAAAGAAACAATTAGACCACTGTTTGCCACATTGATCTTATTACAAAATCGTTTGAATATAAACCCGAAACCATTTATAGATATTCTTTATTGGCATGTTTATAATGAAGAGCGGTAGTAGCAGGTTTCCACAAAACATAAATCCCAATCTGGATTTGAATTGTATGAAACCAAACCCACAGACTGGGTGAAAAATAATTACTGTTTTCCAGGGAATTATAATGCTATGGAACAAAATAGCATAATCCAAATGACAATGTTTTGGATATGATTTACATTCATTTAGTATATATAGTAAGGTCAACCATTTTTACTTTAATATTTTTTTTCTTGGTAGGAGGCAATGAAATTGCAACAAGACATGAGAAAGAAACAGCAGGAAATGTTGGAGAAACAAATAGAATGTCAGAAGGTATGATTGAATTGTTTAACATTAACTTCCAAGTTTTTGTATATAACTTGTAAGCATATTTAATGGATTGTGTGTAAAATCTTTTCAGAATAGCATGGTATTTTTATTTTGACTCTCATAGATGCTAATATCAAAATTGGAAAAGAATAAAACCATGAAACCAGAGGAAAGAGCAGAGATTATGAAGACTCTGAAAGAGCTAACAGGAAAAATTTCTCAGTTGAAAGATGAATTAAAAACTTCCTCTGTTGTTTCCACAACATCAAAGCTAAAATCTAAAACTGAAGTAAGTTGTACAATTGTTTTAATGTGCTTCTGTTTTAAAATCTACAGTTGATTCAATGCCTGTGAGCTAAGAAGTAGTTTTTGCTTACAAACTATTACATGAATTTAGGCGTTTGTAAAAGTTTGCTACTTCTTTCAATATTTTAATTTTGTTATACATCTTTCATATTTCTTTTCATTGTTCAATCAAAGCTGGAATCTTCAGATTTTTATCTAAGACCACCGATATCCAAAATGTTTTATGTGGTCCGAATCAGTAATGTATTAATATTATATCCATTCTTTTGGTTATGTCACTTAACATAAAATTATTTATTTAACTTTTGTTCCACATTTTGCATTCTCCCCAAACCCCCAAGATACACAAAATCACAATGTTTTCCCTAGAATATTGGGGAATTGAAACCTAAGTGATAATATATAAACAATTTAGAAAAAAAAATGAATTTGCTACTACTTCTCTCCTTTCAAAGGCACAAAAAGAACTCTTAGATGCAGAATTGGACTTACATAAAAGATTGTCTTCTGGGGAAGATACAACTGAACTGAGAAAAAAACTTAGCCAATTACAGGTGGAGGTAAGTTTGTAGAATAGAGTGCAGTAGAATCTTGATTCTGGTGTTCAATATGCACAGTATCCCCAAACAATTGATGTATATTCCTTTTGCCAAGGCGGCTCGTTTAGGAATCTTACCTGTTGGTCGGGGAAAAGCGATGTCAGCTCAAACTAGAGGAAGAGGACGAGGTCGTGGAGGGAGAGGAAGGGGTATTGTGAATCACATGGTAGTGGACCACCGCCCCAAAGCACTAACAATTGGAGGCTTTGTGGAAGAAGAGAAAGATGAAGTGCTGCAACATTTCTTAGTAAGTTAGCAATTTGTAACTAAAATTAAATATATTTTAATTTCTGTGCAGTTCTAGAATAATATAAAGACATGAGTGTCCTAAAAGTGAACTAGCTTCGTTTTTGCAGCTGCAGTAATTGTTCAAGCTGCAATGAAATTTCATCACGTTACAAACATTTGGTTAATTGTTAGAGAAGGTAGCTTCCCAATGTTCGTTAGTTATGGAATTAATCTAACTTTCACTGCCTTTACACTCAAGTGAATGTGCCTAACAATCAGTATCAATTTGCTTTGATGCTAGAGGTTAATACCAACTAATTGTCATTGTTTTGATAGTTTATAGATAATTAAGTGATTTTTAGGAGCTACAAACAAATAGGGATGTGACAGTCTTCTGTCTGCCTGAACCATCACTTTCTTTTTCACTGTTAATATAATTATACTTAAAATTTATCAAAAGCAAGAATATAGTTGAAAAGCATTTTTAAATATAAAGTATGTCAATTATATAAATAAATATTGATTTGTTAATTTGATTTTCAAAGATTCTACAGTTTAGAAACTCTGGCTAAGACCTTATGTCTGCCTGAAGAAGAATGTGCTCCAATTAAACACCATATAAATTCTTTTAAAATAAAATACACATAGGATAAGATTTGCAACCAAAATTATAATGTTTTTGAAAAGTCCAGCTTTCTCATGCTGTCACCTGGCATTAGTTTATGAGTAATCATATATATTTTTCCTATATATTTGGGGACTAATGCAGTTCCTAAAACGCTAAAAAAAAAGATTGTTGTCCAAGAACATGAATTTTATTGAGAAAGATCAGAGGCCTTTCTAGAATTCTTGTAGCAAAGCCAAGTGTTTTTTAAATGTCTTGGTCCACATCTCCCATTGACCATGTTAAGTTGAACCAGTGATTAGGAATTAAGGTCCAAACATTTGGAAGGCACCAGGTTGCCTGTGTATACTTTAATCATTAATAATACATTGGTCATCAGTTTTTTTTATCAGTGAAAGAAAGTACATCTCAATCTTTTGTGTTTTCAGCAATTTGGAGATATTGAAGTCCTTCAAGAGGAGGAATCTCCTTTAAGTGTTGTTTTGACGTTTAAATCCCGCTCTGAAGCTGAAAACGTATGTAATAGTTAAAAAAATTTAAAGAACGTTCTACTCTACTATTCTCTAAATCCAGTTTTTTTTAAGGCAAACATACACTGTAATTGAAAGTACCAGCAAATATATATTGGTTACTAATGACACTGTTTTCAGGCATTAAATGTTTAAATCCCGTTGTTATGTTTAAACTGATAATAGATTATAATTCAGTCAGTTACTAATATTTAACTTAAATTATCAGAATTTAATTTAAGAAAAGAACAGAAAAGAACATAGATTCACAGATATGGAAAATCATGATTATGTAATGCAAAGAGTTCTGATCAATCACTCTAGAGTTAATGGAGATGTTTCTGACATGCTATATAGCCACCGATTTATCCTAGTATATAACGTACATTGTTTTCTTACTTAAATATTCTACCTTAGGCTGCCAATCAAGGGTTAAAGTTTAAAGACCGACGACTTCAGATATCATGGCATAAACCTAAGTTACCCTCTGTGTCTACAGAAACTGAGGAGGAAGAGCCCAAGGAAGAGGTATTAGAGTAATATTTGAATAGCTTGTCCTTAAAAATATCTTTAAAAGTAGCATTGATCATCTGGTTTTGCGGTACACAGCAGCAACATGGACAGATGGTCCAACTGGCCTAGTCAATAGGAATTCCATCTTGCTCATCAGAAAACTCGGAATGATCACACTAGGAAGACTTTACTTGATGCAGTAACAACAAGTCAGTAGGCCTATCCTGCTGCCCAACCATTCCTCTGGCCAAACTTGCTGAAATCTTTTTCAGATGTGCTGTTGATCCCAGAACAATGAACCTGGTGGACTTCAGCATTCATACTGAGACAACCTCAGAGAAACATATAGTGTGACACTTATGAGTCTACCTTGAGCTGCCATCAGACTCGGTTATAGAGAGATGCATACCTTTGATTTAGTTTTGCCTCGCATCTTGAAAGGGTTACTTAGAAGGGAAATTATAGTTCTCGTGGCCAATGTCTGGTAAAGTTCATCATTGCTTTTTTATGATGGAGACCTAGGGAATTTGATGGGTTTGTAAAAATTTGAGAAAAAAATTTTTTTTTCAGAAAACAAAGCCAATATTTATTTCAAGACCCTTATTGACATTAGGAATGGGAAATGTCAGTGTACAGTTTGTATAGTCACCCTCAAAAGTTTCTTCAATATTGTGGAATATGAGTTGCTTGAATTTCTGGGGACCTCTCAGTAATGAATTACACTGGAAAGTGACAAGAATGCAAATAGTGTACATTTTCTATGGAGGCAATTAAGCATGAGTTAATGCATATAATCCTATCTGCTTTGTGGCTTTTGTTACATTCTCAAATGTCTATTAGCGGAGCTCTTTAGGTTTATGGACAAGATGGTTCTAACTGTTGGGTTTTCCACATATTGTCTGGATTTTCAGCACCCTTTCCTTATATAGATTAACTGAAAAGAGTTGATAGAGCAAATCATGGATATTGTCATGAATGCTTCCATGATACTGCCAACCTTAAGAAAGCAAACTCATTTCTGTGGATATCTTCATGGATTCAGAAGGTCTTGTCAACATAGTTATTGTGTTTTTTCCACCTGAGTTCGGGCCTGGTTTGAGAACACAGAATAAGCAATACTTTCACTATTTTATAACATGCAAAGGGAATACAGCTTTGTTGATCCTGCTTGAAGTTCTCTTAATTTCTTTGACATGAGGAGGAGTACTAGGATTAATTAACATATATTAGTCTAGCCACAAGTCATTGTTTTGTTCTCTGAATATGAAACTGCTGGAATGATCATCAGGATTTTTGTGCAGCAAGGTTACTGAGCAAAGACTTGTACATGTGTTAGAACCCTATTGACATCACTGTCTTGCCAATTGGCTATTGAATTAAAACACCTTAAGATGGTATCTGACAGACCTGCTATTACAGATAGTTCAAAAATCCTTGCGGGATGTCTTGAAGAATTGAGTGCCCTTTTGTGGTTCCTGACAGTTAGGCCTTCTTTGTGGTATATGTGAATATTCTCAATCATACAGGTCATGGATGTCCCATAAATGCTTTTTCAAGAGGCAACTGGACTTTCTTGTTTTTCTTTGAACACATTTCAGTTCTCATCCAAGAAACTTTTTCAGCTTCTTTGTAGTTGAAGAAGTTTCTTGCATGAGAAGCGAAATGTCTTTAAAGACAAACCAGAAAGCCCAGTTGCCTTTTGAAAAAGCATCTTTGGGACTTGAAGATTGTCTCTTCATCACTCCTTCCTGCTACAAATATTGCTTGCATAGTTCTCTTTTACTTATATTCTCTTTCTGCCATCAACCTTTAAAATGAATGTTATTCTATGGTTTTAATTTATTTATGTTTCTGCATTTTCATTATTCTGTTACAAATTGTGCTGAATTTTAAACTAACACAATGTGATATATACATGTACTACCAATAATAACATTTGCATACAAACATTTTAATGATAATACTTTGAAAGGCATCAATTTGTAGCAAATATGTTTTAAAATTAGTAGATTGTGTTTTATTATGAAATATTTCTGATCTATAATTTGCTAATATTGTAAGTAAAGCTATTTGAAATGATGTGTCAGTCCTTTGAGGTAGTCCAAAGAGGAAACCAAAACTATGAGTATAAAGACTACCTTTATTTGTAATGTTATTATAGCAGAATCTTCCAAGTGTGAGAGTACTTCTCAGACAAGTATTAATTTTAAAAATATTTTTACTTGTACTTTGTCTAGAATGAGATGACGATCTCTAAATTTGATAAATAATATAATTAATGATTTCATATCATTCAACATTGCTGCCATTTCACAGCTAGAATTTTTGTTAGTATTTCTTTACATCGTTGATTCCAAAGTGGCTAGATTTCTTTGGAGATCGCCCTAAGAAAAAATGTAGTCATATGAATGAACTATAAAATCACTATAATTTTATAACCACATTCAATATTATCTTTCTTTAGGAGACAGAAACATCAGATTTATTTCTACAAGATGATGATGATGATGATGAAGATGAAGATGAATCCCGCTCTTGGAGAAGATGAAACTTCAAGAGGAAGCATATAATTTTAGAATTGTTCGAACTCAAATTTTTAAAAAATATTTAAAGGAAATCCATGAGCCAAAAATCTGTTTTTGTTTTTCGTTTTTTTATAAATATATACATTAAGATAACAAATGTGTTTGATGTGTAAACTTAGCAAGTAAGTAGCTATGATCAGCCAAAGGCCCAGAGCTTCTACAAAGCTGTAAAAAAGGTTGTGATCTTATAAAAGTGAAATATATTAGTCTTTCAAGCCCAACTTTTGTTCATTCTGATTTTAAAGTATCTATTTGTTTTATTAAATATCATTGATTTCATAGTTTTTATTAGCAATGTGGAATCTGAGATGAGAACAATAAGTCAAATTCATCAACATTGTCTAGAATTTGTTAATTCCTTTCATTGGGTGGCAGGCAGCTTAAGTAAATCTTGACTGAAAAACAATCAAGAATTGCACATATGTTTGTGAACGAACTGTTTTTCATATATTCCACTATCTGAAATATGGTTATCAGAATGATAGTTCTTGCCAGCATAGGCGATAGTGATTCCTTTTGTTTCTTTCCCATCTTTAAACATTATTTTAATTGCCATTAAGAATGCAACTGACCAACCACTTCGGCTGTGATTTCACATTTTACTTCAGTGGAATCTATCAGCCTTAAAATCCATTAAAAATAACAACAGCAGGAATATTTTTAACAGTATTGGTAATGTGAAATTATTTGTTTTGAAAATGCCCCATTCTAGAAGTCGCTTCAGGATAATTAATGGCTGCATTTTATTTTTTAAGGAAAACCAATGCATTGTTCCAAGTAATGTATTTCTTTCAACACAGAGAATTGCAAATCAAAAACAATCTTGTTTTAAAATAATAGATACTAAGCCAGCACTTAGAACAATATTGTGGGTTTAAGTTACAACACATTAAAAATTAATATTGAGTTGAGGAAAAAGGTAAAATACTAATTTAAGCATTTTTTTATCCGCATGCTGATAGAAATGTGTCTAGTCTTCCCCCTTTTTTAAAAAAAACACCAAATACCGGTCGTTCATGGTATAGATTTGGTAGAATTTGTGTTACATTTTTTTTTACTGCAAGGGCAATATATCTTTGTAACCCATGTCTTGCTGCTATTAAGTCTAAATATGTCCTCCTGTGGGTCATCTCTTAGTGCTTTTGTATACTGTATCTCATAGTCAGTGGTGAGGAAGTGTAGCTGTCTGATACAGCTCTCCAGATAGCTTACTATAGGACATGCTGACTGTGACTTTAAGGACAATGGTTAGAAACAGTTGAAGGGCCATTGTTATCCCCATCCTAGCCATAGATAAAAGCAGCAGGTTATGCAAGGAGCATATGATGTCTCTGCATTTAAATTAAGATTGATGGAGCAAGGCAAACGTTACTGTATCAATTCCCATGGTACCTCTCTGCATTCAAAAATTTAATTATATCTTTCATGTTTCTTACATTCAGATTAGCATTAGTACTTAATTGAAGCTAAGTGTCCGAACACCTAAGTTAGGTTTCGGGTCTTGCTACTAGAACTTTTATTTCCCTTCCTCACATTTTGGCAACTATGTACATTGTTTTAAAAGCACATCCCATATGAATTCCATCCATAAGTGAATAAGAGTGTATGCTACCAGCTCTTATTTGCCCTTTATGTAAAGGCCTTTGTGTTCTAGATTATTGCTACATTCCTACTAATGTTAAATCTCAGTGAATTAAGTTATGACAATAAAGCACGAATATTGCACACTTTTTAACAGGCAAAAAGCCTTGCTTCTCTCCCATTGCCTGTGATACCTTTAGAATGCTTATGGCTCAGTATGTGGCCATCACACATATTGACCCAGCAAGAGAAATGCTTGAATCTGGACAATTAGATTATAATAATAGAGGGAACAAAGGGTTTATGTATACATATATAGAGATTCATACATGCATATA
>JAEANM010019786.1:0-12273 GCA_017656035.1 Myanophis thanlyinensis | reverse complement strand
TTAAAATCAGTTAAACAATTAAAATATAAACAATTAAAATTTAATTTAAATTAATTACATTTAAAATAAAATTAAGTAAATTTAAAATCCCATGGTATCAAATTAGGAAAGAGTTTCATGCAAGCCACCTTAATCTGACAGAGGAAAATTTGGATGTAAATACAATCAATCAATACAATCAATAAACCCAAGAGACAATTTTCTTGCCCATCAGATGCATACATGCAGACAATATGAGTTTACTAAAGAGGGGAAACAGATATATAGCTTCTTTCTAAAACTCTGAAATCCTTGATTATGACTGGAGGAGAAAATAGAAGTCGTGTTATGGATATGTGCTAAATTAGAGCAGCTATAATCTGGCAGTGTAAGTAATACCAGTCTTTGGCATATGGTTTTGGTAATATAGTTGTGTCTTTTTAAGTGAAGACATGCGAAATATTTTTATTATTATTGCAATCCAGTTAAGTGTTTTGGGGGGTGTTCTGGTGGAGGTAATTTAAGGTCATTTGGTTTTAATTTTTAGTACTTGTTCTAAAAATTGTGGGCGAGAGGCTGGCAGGACAAGCCGTTATTAATTGTTTGTATTACAATCCAGCCTTCAAAATTAACCTCTTAGAAAGAAGAAAAGTTAATAAAGGCAACTTACTTGAGCAGATTGTTGCACCCTGCTTTAAATGAGAAACATAATCAGAGAAAGAATTATGGAAATGAAATTTATGTCAGAGCCTCTTTTGAGCCATATGGTATTAGCTATATCATATTTCTTTATACTGAATACTTAGTTTCTGCAGGCACTGTATAGGTAAGAATAAGGCTGATTTAATCAAACATCTGTTTCTATCTTTCCGGATGCTGCTACCATATGCAGAAGGAGCTAAAGGTGTTTTTTTTTTGTGTGTGTAATTGTTTAAAGATTATGACATCTCACAGAATTAATATGTGCATCACAGCTTCAGAAACCTGTCCAATGTTGAACAAAGAAATTACAAAAGCCACCATAAAATCAGTGTGTTCTCTACTGTTAACCTGTAAGAGATGGATGGAATGCTTAAAGTGGCAATCATTCAACAGAAAAAAGAAATTTACTTTCAAACTGGGAAAGCTTGGCTAATTAAAACCAATAAATCATTCCAATGGCTTCTCTTCTTGTCAACAGGGAAGACGGGAACCTGGGAACCTGGTCGAAGGACGTTTTTGATAGTTTAGCAATTACTGAGTAAAATGCAAAAGTAGAGCCTGTGCTTTCCAGGCTCTACTTTTATTGTTAGCTTCTGGTTGACAAATTAGTTTTGATTTTCCCTAAAGAGAATGTGTTTTGGTCAGAGCAGAAGCCTATTTATGGGGCACAGATGTAAATTCATTGCAAGGGATAAAAATGTTCTGATTCAGTGAAAGAAATTAGATGTGCTCCATGCCTTAAACAAGTATATTTACCGCATGGGGCTTATAAAGGAAGACAGAATGAGAAATGCATTTCATGTAAAAGAAAAATGAGATCACAGGGAGAAACATTTTTAAAAAGTTACTTTTTTCTTAATGCATTGTACAGGGTTGTGCGAATTCGGAGTTGTGCATTATTGTTTTTTAAAGTTTGCAATGAAAAGTCTCCCTGACAAATCAAGGTGCACAACCCTGTCTTACTTAGAGATTTCAAGACATCTTTTTGAGTGAAAATCCTTTTAAAGCATCTGAATCTGGTTTCACAGAAAAGATTGTAAGGAAATATTGTACCCCTTTTCTTTTCTTTTTTGCTTCTGGTTAGCAGATCTCCCATTCTGCCCTGGAAACAATTCAACTTTCCCAGCAACTTTTATCTTTGATTCAAATTGATTCAACTGAATAAAAGCAAGATAACATAGGCTGATTCTGACATCCTATTTGCTACCTAACATGCAGGTTCAGAAAGGTTCTTGGCAAGTTTCACTGTAGTGCTGTCTGGAAACCATCATCATCCAAGATGTTTTCTTTTTTCTGTCACAGTGGGATGGGGTGAAGGGCCTGTCATGTTGACTCTTTGACCTTGATCTATTATAGCATTACCTGGGTCAACGGAAGGTATGTAAAATGCAGCATTTGACAGCCACCCCAGCTGTGAAATATAAGCAACACTAGACCACTCAAGAAGGGGAGCAGGTGACCTCCATCCATAGCACTAAGTACTATACTTGCTATGTGATGCCTTGTGCATGTTCCAAATGAGATACAAAATCCTCTGTCTTGCCAGCCATCAGCAAGTGTCAGTGTATTCATGAACTGGAATAGAGCTTAGCAACAAGGTCAGCCAATGGGGACTGGGACAGTCTGGAGCCTGGGCGTGGCTTAGCTCTGCAGCTCTGAGTCTGTGCTGAACTTTGAAACTAAAACAGAAACTTAAGCATGCTGTGCTGAGAACTGAAACTGTTAATTCCTCTGCATGTGTTTTCTTCTTCTTTCTACCACGTTGAAAGAGCTTTTGGTATTGTATATTTACTTCAGATGTTATATATATAGAGAGAAGTTTCTTATATATAATGGAATCCTGCTGAATCAGTTACGTGTGTGCTTCTGAATGTGATTGCTGCTGCAAATTCTTGGCAGTAAGGAAGAGTGCAAATGTATACTTTCAATTTTGCACGCCCATATGCGATACTCTTACTCTCTACTAACCTAGGCATGCATTACAGAAAAACTGGTTTTTTCTTGGGAAATAAACATTTAGGGGTTCGACCTCATAATACAACTCAGAGAATCTGTGTTTCACTCTTTTTGATGAGGCCTGAGTTCCTTATGGATGCATATTATACCTTTCTCTACTCACTTTGCAAACCGATTCTCTTACTTTGAAGTCAGCTTGCAATTGTCCAGCAACTGAACCAAAATCAGTTTGGGCAAAACTCATAACATGTTCAGTGGTTTCAGCTTCCTTCCTTCCTTAAATGTGTTCCAACCTGTTTATACTTTGTCTATTCTCTCATTAAGTGGCTTTGTTCGTGGGATGTGAAACATTATTCTTCATACCCATAATTGCTCTGTAGTCGAATTCTGCATTTGCCGGTGCAGCAAGTCTCAGAACACGAATTCATAATACGTCTTCAATATAGTGACTGGTAGGTCAGACCCAGCTGCCTAATTCTTACTAGAATCTCGATAAGTGTTTTGACATACTAAAGAAAGCATTGACATACGTGTTAAAAGAATTGTTCAAGTAGCTTGCCAATGTGCATAACTATTTGTACCTTGGTAAATACTGAGGAAGAGAAAAGAAATAGATACCTATTTGGTCAAGGATATTTATGGCCCGAAGTCTCAAATCAATTCAAAATTGGCAGGACAAGGAAAAAAAAGTATTTAATTAAGAGATTTCGGAGAGTTTAGCGAGTATCAAGGAACCCACAGTTCAGCTCTGAACTACAAATACTCTATTGGTAAGAGATTTTAGTTTGCCCATTGTCTAAGCTTCCTGAAGTCCTGAGCAAAAGATGTGTTCTTATGAACAGGTTTGGCAAATTCTTATTCTGCTAAGTCTGTGGTTTTTGAACGTATAAAGCCCTTGTGGTCAGAGCTGTTGAGCATTGTGCCTGCAGTCACGTGGATGGCGTATTAAAGGGAAGACATTAAACAGTTCTGTAGAAAACTTGGAAATGTTTAAGGAGGTTGTTTGCCAGCTGTAAATTTAAGAATGAATGCCAGTTGGCCGGGATGTTTCTCCCTGGAATCAATCCAGGTAAGTAGATGGAAGTGTTTGGAAGCCTTTCCAAATTTGTCATTTTTTGTCACAAGGCAAATAATGCTAACCTTGGGTGTTATATTACCAGAAAGGAGATTGTTTTGGCAACTTGAACACTTCACACTATTGTAGCCAGAGCTATTTTATCTAATGCTGTGATGAAATCGACCTTGCAAATCGACAGAAGCTTTTATTCTTATTTTATTTTTTATTTTTTTTTCCTTTTCCTCTTGGGAAAAAAGCTTCTGTTTCTAAAACTTCTTCTAATTTGGAACAATTCTCTTGCATTTCCCTTGGTCATTTTTTTCCCCATAAGCTGCTTTTCTATAAAAGATTGCTTTTGGAATTTTGGTTTTTTTCACCCTGGGATGTGTTTTCCCTCTCAAATATCTCAGGTCACCCACAGTTAGGTGATTCCCAATTTTTTTCTGGGGAAAAATATAGGCCTTTGAGAATAGATTTCTGTGGATGACTTCCCTTAGGATTTAATGGATTCCTGGGAAGCCAAGAAGTGTCTTCAGAACCCTGGAGAGATGCTTGTATAATGAAAGACAGGATATTTTCCTTTCTCGCCTTTGGGCACTTGGTCAGTAAATAAGTACAAGAACACTATGTTCCAACCCTGAAAATTTCACTGAAATTATCTTCTCCTTCAGTAAATATTTCAAAAGCAAATGTGCTTGTGTCACCGCCAATGGCAACATGCAAGATGTATCCCCGACATTAGTTTGATGTATTCTGTAGGAACTTGTTTCTGTATACAAGGCAGCTTGATGGTATTTCTGTCTTAATAAAATGCTTTGTAGTTTCATGGTCATTCAGGATAAAGCCAGAGTATTTGTTTCACAACCATGCAAACTTTCTATAGCTGCAACTGGGCTTTCCTATGTCTTTCTTGCTGAAGCTGGAAGACTGAAAAAAAAATAAATTAAAAAAATGGGTTTTTAGAAGAGCCTGGTGATGTGTTTCTGTGGCAGTCTTCAAATTAATTTTCTATTTTTTAACTGCTGTGACTTGATCTTGTTCAATTATATCCCAGTGCTTAGAACTTAAAGGCAAGCCCTTAAACAATAGAACCAGAAAATACACCAGAACCCAAAGAAAATAATATAGATTTCCTGAATGCATTTGCTAGCCAAATTTAAATGTTAGCTACTCCTACCAGGAGACCCACCCCCCGACAGAGGTTTTCCTTCCACATTTTGAACCCACTGCAAATTAAAGATACCTCAATGAGGAGTCTTCTACAAATCTAAAAAGGGAGTAAAACAATGTAAGGAAAAGAGTTAGCCTTTAGAGACAGGGTGTAGTTGAAAATCATCTACAAATGCTCATAAATGTTCTTGGACATCACTCCTATTATGAGTGTTCAGGAACTGCACAGGATCTCAGATCCTGAACTCCCTTCACCAAATACTTAGATGTCTGGATTACATTTTAATTGGTTAGATTTAATTTAGATTGCAATCTAGTATCAGACGGTGCCAATCAGGGAAATGGGCACTCTGGATGGAGATAAAAAAAAGAAATCTAGCTGGATGTCATCCACATAAAGTTTTGACCCAGCCCTGTACAATTCCTGTTGTTCCCAGCATTCACACTAAGACATTAAATATAACAGAATAACGAAGTTGGAAGGGACATTGGAGGTCTTCTGGTCCAATTCAAACTTTGACACTGAAGTGGTTATAAGTTATAAATTCTGTATTTGAATGTATTCTGTGTTTCTGTGCTTTGTGTGATTGTACTGATGGAGGCTCATGCAAATTTCACTTGCACACATGTTGGGCATTGACAAAAAAAGGTGGAATTGAATTGAATGGAGCAAAACCATGACAGAATCACAACACCCACCCACCCCAGTCTTGACTTTAAAGAAAGATTATATTAAAAGCCACTGAGATACCCAGGATGCTTCTCATAAAAAATTAAGCGCTTATAAGCACTTATCTTATTGAATCAAATTAGCTATATCTGTCAATCTTTTTGTGTTGCTTTGAGGCAATCCTGGTAATTGCTTGAACAACTCTCTACAGAAGGTTTGCCATTGCCTCCTTCCTAGGACTTGAGAGAAAGTGACTGGCTTAAAGTTTCCCAGTTGGCTTTATATCTAAAATGGGACTAGAGGTCACAGTCTCCAGGTTTTTAACCTTGTACCTTAACCCCTACACCAAAACTTCCTCTTCATATTTATATTTAGTCTACATCTATCTTTATATCATCTAAATCTATATTCCACAATCTTGAAATGTAATTAATAATCAATCACTGTTGAATGTTTTATAGTCTGTAATTATCACATAGGCTAGCCCTTTATGAGAATGTGGATGGAAGCATTCATTTTAATAATAATAATAATAATAATAAAAATCCTCATATGTTACATTACATCTGTCTGATTTCTCAATTCTGAGTCTTGCAATAAATCAGAAAGCCAAGCTATTAGTTTTTCTGAATGGATATACAGTATACTGCTGGACTAGTCATGAATATCCATGTTGGAGTTCTCCCAGAATTCAGGGACTGAAATAGAAACTGTCTAATAGAACTGGAAAACATACCATTCTTCCAATTTTTCTTTTTTTCCTTTTCCCATCCCAAACCACACAATTTGTTTTACAAGCAGTCAGTAGCAAACTACTCAGATATTATATGTTCAGTGTCTCTGGACATGGACACCCCCCCCCCTTGACTTTGTTTTATATCATTTCCTCCACATGTGATCTCCACCTCCATTCCATATAGATTTTTCAAGTCTGAATATCTTGACTTTAAAAACGTTAATTAATCTTGATTTTTATTTTTCTCCCATGGAAGCTTTCCTTATTAGTTTGCTTTTACATTCTACATCCCTCCAAAGATTTAGTCCAGTTGATATTGGCAGTGAACCATGTTTCTGTCCATTAAATCCATCTTCTAAACAAAGACATCATTGGAATTCATACTTTGACCTTGCACAGATTAATCGAATGGAGAGGCTTGAATATTAAAATACTGGTATTATAGTTTTTATTTTTCTCGAGGAAGTAGCTAAATCCTATGGTTTTATAAAGCAATTAAAAAGAAAAACACAATGGACATAAATTATACTTACCTGTGAATCTTTACCTAAGATTTAGTGGATTCATTCATGAATAATGGACACAAGAATTATGAATGAACGTATGTGAAAGAGATGAGAAAGCGACTTGTCCCTAATTTAAAGTGATTGTGTTTTTAAAATCTTCCAAGGTTTTCATTTAGATTATAAATGATCAGAAATGTCTTTTGCAGAATCTTCTTGTTGATGCTTTACCTGTCTTTTAAAAAAATCTGTTGCATCAATGCATATCATTAAACAATGCATATCATTAATTTCAAACTTATTATCACCAAAATCTTCACTTGTTTTCTTCAATTCTTCTATATCATCCGAGATGGACAAGAGTGGGTAAAGAGGGATCTTATTCTAAAGCAGGGATGTTTTAACAGCCCATATACTCAACAAAATTATAGTAACATGTCAAGTTTGAGGTCACAATTTTCATTGACAGGAAAATGTTTGTCTGTTGCAGCTCCCAGTAGAGTTTATTGCACTAATCTAATCAGAAGGCAATAAAGCCAATTTTACTAATGCCAGAGCCTCTCTCCAGGAAAAGCCACAAGTGAAAATGAGTAGACTCCTACCTCCTATTAGTTGTCTAATATATTCATAATTGACACCTGTCTAATTATATGATCATTATGAAAAAAGGCAAATGTGTGTAGGCCACAAAATGAGCAGGTTGTACTGCATTTAAGAGCAGGGAGTGAGTAGGCAAAGGCAGGCAATAGGCTGTATTTCTTTCTTTTTGTTTGTACCAAATTCCTAGGATGAAAGTTCAGTAGGAACCCAACTGCAGCAGAAGAGACAATGGGGTTGAGAGCTCATTAAAGAAAGATCCAACCAAAATTAAGAAGAAATTTTCTATCAGTGGGAACACATAATTGGTGGAACGAATTGCCGTCTGATGGGTGCTCCATCATTTTTCCCCCTCTTATGATGATTAGGTGCTGTTACAAGGGAAACATCCTGGCATTTCGTGGAGGTATACCTTATCTAAGGTGAATAACGAGAACAAGATATTCACAAAAAGGCATAGCTATTCATGGGTGATGGTGCAGTCCGATTGCTCAGTGACCTGTGGTGGTGGTGAGTATGTTGGATTTGCCCCAAACACGCCTTCCTTTTTTCTATTTATTTAAGGATTGTCCAACCTGCAGAATCTAACACTGAAACCCACCATGTATTAATTACTGAATTAAAATTCCATGTTTTCTATTGATTGATTACTTTCATATTTTTCTGCCTGTGGAAAACCATTTCAACCTCCTCTGTTGTTAAGGGCAATGTCGCATCACCATTTCCAACCTCCTCCTCTTTGGCTTAGCTTGTTGAAAGCCAGCAGTGAAGGTTTCAAATCATAATTCTGTGACTGTGAGATGGTGCAACCATTGTAATTGTGAACTGGACACTAAGCAGTCAGATTGCGATCACACAACCACGGGGGGACGCTGCAAAAATGAGGACTGATTGTAAGCCCCCCCCCTCTTGTTCAACACCATCATAATGGTCACTGAATGAGAAAATGTTGAGTAAGGGCCACCTCCTGTATTTTCAGCCATATAGTCTTCCGTGTATGTACTTCAACTCTTTATAGCGATGGACAAAATTCTAACAAGTCTTTCATTAAGATACCTTCAGAATTTTCGTAGATCAAGGCAGAAAAATCTTTTTTTTTTCAGAGAATATGATTTGTCAAAAAATAGATGAATAGAAGTACATTAAGCAATTGTTCCTCATTTTGTGAAGGAGCAGATGTGTTGGCTGCCTCAGCAACCCCAACAGGTTTGAATGTGTTAGAGAAAGTATTTTTAGAGACCAAGCTTACATTTTATTGACAATTTAAACAACTATGCTAAAATACACACCAAGACTATCCAAGAAATTTGGAGCAGAAACACCCTCAGGTTTTAAGGAACTCTATATGCATTTATTATTATAAAACCAGCATTACATGTTTTATTATTATCTTAAAACAAGGTTTACTTATTTATTTATTGGAGTCTATTGGAATTCTCGGAGGATATTTTAAAAAGGCTGATTGTTGTCAGTCTTTGGTTTGAGATGCAGTCATTATCACACTGTCTACTAGATCGATGGCAAAACCCCTTTCTCCTCCTCAGTATTCCCCCCATCCATCTTTTAATCCCATCTTGCTGTGTTTTCATTGTCTCTTTCATTGTTTTGCTACTGTTATGTTTATTTCTTTTCATTTCTCCATTTTTACTGTTGTAAGCCTCCTAGAAGAGCCCCACAGTGAGAGAACGGGGCAAGGAAACTTAACAAATTTATAATAATAATAAATTCTGAAGGTACATTACGCTATATGCTTTGGTAAAATCTCTTCAGTAGGTTCTTATGGATTGAAAATTCTGGTTAGGGGAAACAATGGTCTTGGGAAGAAGTGAGATTTAAAGGTGCCAAAGCATTGCTAAATTGTACGCTGAATTTTGAATTTTTTTGCATGAGAAGAATTTTGGATTTGTCCTGTTAAAAAGAGTTTCCCCCAAAAAAACTTCCAGATGTTCCTGTTTTATGTTCTCTATACTGAATACCAAAAGTCTGATTAGTTTTGGTCACCTCTCAACCTTTGAATATTGTCTTTATTAGTATAAAGGAATTATCAGGCAACATATTTTGTTGTGATCAAGGTTCACTTTGTGATTTACAAACTGAGCTATAGCAAGACTCATGTGAATGTCAGTCTTCTTGTGTTTGTATGTACTCTTTAATTTGAGGGGGTTCTTCATGCTTCAACTTTCCACTAGCACTGCAGATGTTACCTAGTTTGGGCAATGAAACATCTGCAAGAAAATAAGCAAGTTGAGACAGCACCAAGAACCCCTCATGTCACATATGTAATAATAATATTCCAGTTTATTAGTACTAATTTATTTATTATTTTATTTTATTTATAAAATTTATAGGTCACTCATCTTACTTAAAGGTAAACCCTGGGTGGCTTAAAAACTTCTGTGTCCTTTTTGTTTCTCAGATTGCTCTGTGTGATTTAGCTTTTGCTGGTTTGATCTGTTGTTATGTTTTGTTTTATTTGCATTCACATTTTTTTCTGTACTTTTATCTAAAGCAATACATAAACACACACACATACAGACAGACAGACAGACATACATACATAAATAAATCAAAGCAGAGGAATTACATTTTTAGTTCCTGGAATTTGCAGACTACTACTTTTTTTTTCCTTCCCACCTCTTGGTCTTCTGTTTTTGAATTCCTTCTGACAAAGCTGATTTCCTCAGTCAGTTAACTCCCCTCCTGATAGCTCATAAAATCAGGAGTTTCAAGAATGTCCATTTTAGTAATATTAAAAACAGTTCCCTGTGAGAAAGTCCCATAGCTGTTGGCATGCCAAACAAGCCAAAGACCACATTTGAAAAGAAAAGAAAAGAAAAATCTGGGATTGCTAGTAGTGTCTTTTACTTGGCGATAGGCATTTTGTATCTTTGACTCTGTCGCCCTTTGTTCCCCATGTAACTTTTCTATTGCTTTCTTTCTTTTATTAAAAAGATTATTTTAATGAAAAGGCAGGCATGCATCAACACTTCCTCCTACTTGATGGAGAGAAACACTTTGACGGTTAGATATTGGATAGAATTATGAGGTCAGGTTGCGCTTATCCCAAAACGGGTTATCGTGTGGGGGCTTGCCTCTTCATAAAATTGATCCATGATGGATATGGCCAATTACAATGTCTCCACTTACCAGAAGACAAGTTAATGAGATTGCTCCTCAGGGTTCCCTCCAACGCTGTAGAATATTTGTGGTCACTCTAGCATAACCTTTATAATGTTTCTAAACAGGTAACCAGAGACCCACCATTTATATATGTATATTTAAGAATGCCTCTAAGGTCTCTTAGAAGCATTGTTGGAAGTACTAGTCTGGCTTGGCTTTGCACCATGGGACCTGTGTTGGTATATAACATTTTGACATTAGAAGAACAAAGAATAAAGAATCAGCAAGAGTTTTGCGAGCTTGGGATTCATTAGAATAAGGTTATCTACTGCTATCTAAATAATGTGGGTAGGGTAGTGGTGGCGAACCTTTTACTTACTGAGTGCCAAAAAGTACACGCTTTGTGCATGCCATCCACACTTGCGTGCGGCTCCTCCACGTGCGCTGCATGTGCAAACACACCATCTGCACATGCATGCAGCTTTTGCACATGCAATGTACACGCAGGTACTCACATACACATGAGCAATTGCATGTGCATGCACAAGAGAGCTCTGAAGACCAGCTGGATTTCCTGCTGCAATCGCACGCATGCACAGCGGAGGCCTGAAGACCAGCTGGGTCTCAGCAATCGCACATGCGTGCATGCGCAATCACATGCGTGCATGCTCAGCTGGAGGTAAGTTGGTTGACAGCTTGTGTGCCCAGCAAGATGGCTCTGAGTGCCACCCGTGCCATAGGTTCGCCACCACAGGGATGGGGGAAAAAGTAGGCATGGAGAACTAGACCAATGGTATCAGCACATTAAATGTCTTTATATTTTTGTGAGAATTGTTTCGAACCATCTGCATTTCTTTTAAATTGTCTTTTTTATTTTATTTTTTACAAAATTCCTTTGCAGGGCATTTGATAGCCAAAGCTGTGTGTTTACAGGATCATCAAACCCGTGTAAATTCTTCATTTTGTGGCCCGAGAACAAAACCTTTAACAGAAACCATGGTGTGCAATGCAAATCCTTGCCCAGCCTAGTAAGTAGAGAATTTTACTTTAGCTGACATCCCCCAAATGGGGACTAGAGATTAGAGAAGTAGAGAACTTACTTTTTTTTTAATTTTATGAGTTGGGTGAAAGCTTCACTGGTGATATCATGAAGATGTCTAAGCAAACAGGGCTATTGTTATCTGCTCTGAGATGTAATTGTTGAACATACCTTTGTTTTTCTTTTCTTTTTTCTGTTCCCTCCCTCCCTTCCTCCTTGAAAGGTCACAAATTTGTCACCAAGTTACCAATTTGGAACAGTACAATCCAAAAAAGAGACATGGGGACAACATTGGTGGGAAACCTCTCCTTTAAAATGTTTTAAGAGAAATGCTGCCAGGGAGCAACCTGAGTAGCAAAAGTGCTTCACTTGAAATTAAGTATCCCTAAATCCCCAGTAATTTAGAAAGGGATCTTTGGTTTAGATAAGAGCAAGGAATTGATAAAATGTTCGGCTTGTGCAATAAACAGGTCCTAATTGTCGGGATTCAAGCCATATCTTACTCACAGTTGCAACTTGACGTGGTTAACAACTGTGTGCAAAGAACAAACCTTTTTGAGGATTCTATCTCTAGATATGAGCATCTTGTGCTAATCGATTTCAGTCAATTTGGACACTTGCAGACCGGACTGAGAAAGCTCTGGATTCTTAAAGAGGTTCTTCTATAGCAGGGGTCAGGAACGTATGGCTCGCGAGCCAGGTGTGGCTCTTTTGAGAATTTCATCTGGCTCGCAGAAAAAATAA